>KN886028.1:55025-71253 GCA_000934455.1 Apostichopus parvimensis
CTCGGTGATAACACATTTTAAATACAGTGTGTATGATGCATATTTCACATACATACCTGTTTCAGTTTTTACAGGGTAATGCGTATGAGCGTGACAAGAGGAGGGAGATATTCAACTGAAGTTATGGTTTTATGTATTCTCCCAAACATACCAAACGCATATTGGCAATTTAATGCACATTTACATGTTTTGTTTTTAACCAATCAGAAATATAATCATCACAGCTACAATAAAAAGTAGTGTGTTGCTTGAAATCAAACAATATATGAACCAACATATGTTTGCTGTTTACTATGTATGTAAGTGCGAAGGTACAGCTATGTTAGCTGTGTAACACCATTGTGTTCTTATTTACAATAATATAAACATATAATAATTTGTATTGCAGTTACCAATACTTTAATTATTTGATACATGCAAATTTAGAACATATCATAACCTACCCTTTTTTTTAAAGAACGTCTGCATTGTACCTTTTCATTCATCTGAGAAGACAAAGCTGAGGGTAACAGTTCTAGATTTTCTGACATCGACAAAATAAGGCGATCAAATGGTAGAAAGAGTTTATTCTGAAGTGTCTCGAGGTGATTATGGAAAAGGAGACACATATATGTGGTTGTTTCATATTATGCATGTCTTCCTTCTTTCCTGCATGAGCCTTCACCTTGTACGTTTCATGAATCAATCATTTATTGGCTATGGACACCTTTGGGTAACTCACATACACTTAATTCAAAGCCTTCGTAAATACAAAGTTCTGTATTACTTTCTGCATTTGTACTAGAACTGTTTGAATTGCACTGGTAATTGCATTGGCTACCACAACATGTACTGTAAAGCATTACAATATATGACATTCAGTTGCAGTGCATGTGCTAAGTACTGTACGTAATGCACCTCTGGGTCACTCTTAGCTAAGTTACATGGGCACCAGGTCCTCAAGCAAACATCCACCTGGTGGTAGGTATATGGAAAAGTTGCAAACAAACAGCTAATAACTTATTGTTCAATTATAAAGTAGTAAGTAATGTTTTCTTTCACAAAACTTTCTCCTGTGTGACATTTTGGCTGTATTTCTATTACTATAAAGCTAATGTATTGCTAAATTGCAAGTTCTCTATATGTTTCCCTATGTGTGCTTTGATGTGCCTAATGGGTAATATATGTTTTATTCCCTGCAATACTGTTACATTCTTACAGTACATCAATCGACTTCTGCACAAAATAAATTCCTTAGCTGGGAGAAACTATAAGTTGTATAGCAATTAAATAGATCAAGAAATACTGGGCACAGTTGAAAGCATGTCCATAATAATGTATCATCTACCAGAGCGTTTGGAAATGGGCTGAATAACACTCACTCAATGTTGATACACTTTATCATAATACACAATCTCCTCTCATTTTGCAGGTAAATGTTGCAGCAAGTCTGAAAGGTCAGTATCTGTATGTTGGAAGATGTTATCCAGTAATAACTCTCAAAATAATTACAAGACCAAGATAGTAACCTTGAAAGTTTGACAACAGTATATTGTTATTCCAATTTTGTTGTCATTCAAGGGAGTGGAAACCTAATTAAAGTATTACGATTGCAGACATAGTTAAAGCTATACATTTACTGAATTTGCTAATGATCAAGTTCGTGATAGAATGATAAAAAGTCAGGCTTTTGTTAAAACAAACATCAACTAACAGCAGCTGATTAAAAGGTTTTGATAACCTGCCTTAGGCAGACAAGTAATATATTCATTCAAGTTTGTGGGCGTGTGGGGGCTCGCGTCTGTGCGTATATGCTACACCCTTGCTTGTATGCAGGACATCCCAAGATAGGTTACCTCTGAAGTTCTGATCTGTAGTTAGTGGCTTCCCCATATTAAGCACATGAAATACACCTTCTAGTGGTGCATCAGAAAATATCAGTGACAATTTTTAAATGAGCTAATATTTAGTGCCAAACATGGTATATGTTCGGGATGCACCAGTGTATCACCATTACTAGAACATGTTCTACCAATTTCTTTCCTTTCTTCCAAAGTCCATCTAAAACTGATGGTAATTCCACTGCTAAACATAATGACGTTTACGAAGATGAGCTATCACTGGAGGTCAACGAGATGAAGACAGATGCAAAGAAGAGGTAGTCTTTAATAGAGTTCTTAAGAAAGAGGGAGAATACTTGAAAATTCATTTTATATTTGCCAACGTATTTGCTACAATTAACTCTTTTTAATATGATGTGGACTATTCTTCGTCTCTTTCTTTATGCACAAGACCTCAGCATTAGTTCTAGTTAAGCAATCCAATTCTGACTTTGGTTTATACTCTAGCTAATTAAAATTTTGCATTTTGTTTATCATTTTGTGAGGAAGAGGGTGCATCTATGGGCCTACTTTTAAAAAGTGCCTCATATTTTATCAAATAACAATCCTAATGTGTGTCGATTTAGCACAAGTTAAGACCATAACCCACACTACATCTGTGAGTCTCAAATAGTTCCCCATAGTATTTCATCACATATAACAAGCAGTCCTGAAAGTGTCCAGTAGTTAACGGAAAAAAGACGGATTATATAATATTGTTCCCTCTTCCTTTTTTCCTTCTCCTGCTGAAGTTTCTCCCTTTTGAGATGAAGTTAAGTTTGAGTCAAGTCATCGTTTGTTTATGTTTTGTATTTTATATTTGTTGATGTAAAATTATATTAACAAAAGTTTGCATTGCTGCAAGGGCAAACATATCGCAAGACCACAGTTAAAAATGCAACATTTGTAAAAGTATTACTAAATTATTTCTTGTAAAGCTCAAACAATGACAATCGCAAGGAAAATAATGGGAAGGAAGCTCCTACTCCAGTTTACGCTGAGGTGAAGAAGAAAAGGTACAATATGAGAATAACATACATCACAAAAGCTTCTTACATTCAAAAATATATCAGCTTGTCATCATAACTATTACAGAGCAATTGTGTTCAGGGATGTGTTAGGGAATGACTTTATATAGAAATGTAGTTTTCATGTGACATATTGGACTTAAATATTAAACTTTCAGCTAATATCATTGTTCGAAATGTTACTTTTAACCCAGCCGTGGTTGCAGTGAGCTCATGAGCCAATTATGTCAATCCAGATTCTTGTAAATTATAAATCAAAGTGTCTATATATATATATATATATATATATGCATATAAAACAGTCTGACACCAAAATGGTAGCCTTGCAATGCATAACATAAATACATATGTGTGCCCAGTTATGTTTTGTTGCTTGTGAGAACCTCACGTAACATTGATTTCATATATGAATGATTTTCTTAAGACACTGCAAAACACTCACATTTACCATGCCATATCTTTTTTTCTTGTGAATTCCTGACATACTTTTCATTTCTTATGGTTGAGATCATTTACATCACCACAAAACACCTACTGTATGTGTTCCCAGTCATGTCTGTGTTGCTTGTAAGGTTTGAACATAACATTCATTTCAATACTTTGTATCATATCAATGATATGTTTTTGAGGTAAATTATACATCATCCATACAAATGGCTTTGTCCACACACAAAAAAAAGGATCGTGTATGTTCGAAGATGTTATGCAGTACCCACACTTAAAATAATGACAATCGATAATGATAATCATTCAAGCGACTGTAAAACTAATTAAAAATGATTGCAAAAGTAGTTAAAGATATACATTCACTGACTTTGCTAATGATCAAGTTTGTGATAGAATGATAAAAAAGCCAGGCTTTTGTAGAAAAACATAAATGAACAGCAGCTGATTAAGAGGTTTTGACTACCTGCCTTAGGTAGACAAGTGATATATTCATTCAAGTTCGTGGGCGTGTGTGTGCTCGCGTCTGTGTGTGTATGTTACACTCTTGCTTGTAAGCAGGATATCCCAAGAGAGGAAACTTCTGAAGTTATGAGGTGATTGTTGCAGTTGTGGGTGATTGTTTCCCTACACACTACATTAAGTGCTGAGAAGCTTGAGCACAAAAGCAAGAAACCAACAGGAAATGTCAAGTCCTCATAATTACACCATGAAAGTATGTACATATGACTAGTAGTGGGAATTAATATGGCTCATAGTTATAAAGGGAGGACTATTTATGATATATCACAGGTTAAATTCCAAGCAGTCTTGTGCAGCTACACATATTCTTCTGTTTAAAAAAATGTTACCTATCTAATACAAACTGACTTGAATGGTACACACATTGTATCACACACAAAAACCTCACATATGTCTTTAATATCTTAATTGTTTGTAATGTGAGCACAATTTGTAAGTATAATGATATGAAAGTTTTAAGCAAGTTTCAAGAAAGTTGGTAATGGTGAAGGTTTACCTCCTTGCTTCAAGTCAATGCAAATTGTAAACATATTCAAGATTATATACTTCATAGACTGACAGGCACCTAGGAATGTTAACACATATCAAATATATATTACGAACTATATTCCTCTTTAAAACATTGCATACATCATGAAAAAGACACACACATGATATGATACCTACTGAGACCTTCATGACAATCTCATAATTGTTTTAACTCTAGCCCTAGTAGTAGTGTGTACATGTGGTTGCCTGCTTCCCTTCTTAAGAAGAGTAAGATCTGTACATTTGTCTTATAAAAGACTCTCAACTCTGTCATGATCAGGATCAAAACACAATCAATGAGTTAAATAATAAGATGAATTTAATCAGCCAACATCCAACCGTTTTAGTCATCTTAAAGTACAGTTCACCTAAAATCATCAAACATAACATATACTGCCTTTGGTCAGTGCATGTTTATGACAAATGCTAACATCCAAAGAAGTAAAAGAATTTTAACTTACAAAACGAACTTAATTATGGAACACATGAAATGAGTAAAAGCAGCAAGCTTTGGATCCAAGAAGTCATTCATAACATTCTGTTTGAAGAAAACTGCAATAAACATAATAAACTATCCAGCAAAATGAAAGGTCATCGCTATAAAGAAATAAATGCCCTACTATCTCAAACGCTGCTTGAAATGTTTGTGTCCAATAATACATATATGACAGTTTGCAGAAACTTCCATGTTAGCTTGCAATGTTGTTTGAAATTAATATTGAAAATATACACTGACTTAAAGCAAACATATATTGCTTTGATAAGGGATAATTGTGCCAGAGAATGTCTCGACAGAATAACATAGGCTAGAGATGATGCTAGGTGGGTGCCTCTGTACACTATAAAGGGCTGCGGCGTCATGTCCACTACGATAGTCCTTGTGTATTATTCTATGTCAACAACCTCCTACATTAATCAAAGAAAAATATTCCTGAATGGTACGGTAATTTATTCCTGTGACAGGGACATTTTAAATCAAAGAAAATGCAACGCAGAATATGACATCTTCGTACTAAGTAGTACTAACCTTAGTATGACAGAATAAAACATAATATAACTGAAATACTGACTGCAAAGTTCACACATGCTAACAGCCTCTCTGACCAGATACCAGAATAAACTAATTATTATGCTGTGCACGTGGAATTAACGTCAAATTAAGCAATAATTTACCATTTATTCACATAAATAAGTTACCTTGCATCTTCAAACATGCTAACAATAACCTTTTGGTCCGTGATGCCGGTTTCGTTATAATTTCATGAAGCAACTTTGAACATTCATACATTACAGGAATATTTCTTGTTTTTCCTGAACCAAATACTTAGACACTGTAGTAATCAAGCAGTGAAGGTCACGCAAGACATCAACACGTCTATCAGTTTTGGTATGAGAGGGCTGGGATTGGAAATTGAGCCCCGGTCTCCTGGCTGGCTCTGACTAGTGTAGCTTGTATGGTTGAGCGTGGGAAATTAACACAGCTGAATATAGTTACGTTTTAAGGCTCGTCTCTAACAACAAATAGCAATGTTGGGAGCGTTTTATCCAAGTTGGAATTATTGAAGCGAACCACTCATGACAACAAAATTCACTAATGATTTTTCAAAATTCCTTGATGATTATTTCAACATATTCCTAGAGTGACGTGTCTTCACACTGTTTGGTCATGAGACAATATATACGACTGGCTACTTTCTCTTTTGGGCCAATCAAATTTCCTCACTTTTCCCTGAATTGAGGCATGTTTCCCAAATTCCCTAACTTTTCCTGACAGAAAAGGCTTTCCCTGTTTTCCAGGATGGCTGGGAACCCTGTCAACCACTCTGACCTCACAGAGCCCTCGTTTAGTTTCTCGAGTTATTTTATTGCTGTGTTTGTTTATTCTCCTATCAAGACAAACTATATGTACAGTTTTCAGATCCTCTTACTGGATAATTTTATTACATGTTGGTCATGAAAGGTAAACACCAATAACATAAAGTTCATGACCTGTTGACTACAAGGTCTCTGTCAAATTAATTATACACAATTTGAAAATTGGAATCAGATCATGAAGCATTTCAAAATTAAGATCACCCAATTCATTGATCCATGCATGATTAAAACAAATTTTACCTTTTTGAATAAACTACTTACTGGCTGAACAGTGATGAAGCTTTTTATGGATTGCTGAGCCGAGCTATGGCTCCTTTTACTGTTCACACCTCGTAGTAGTATAGGTAGCATAACAACTGCAAGGTATGTGAATTAGAGCAAATCACATCACTAGTGTTTGTAGGTAAGAAATTAAGTTGTATGGCTCATTTTTTTCTCAACAAAGGCTTAATGGCACCATCAACAGCCTTTCATCAGGTTTTTGAGTGCTAAAATTAGTTTCTCTGTTAATAATCTCTTTCTCCCTGTTCCAATAATTGTATTACGTAATAATATGCAGCATTTTTTAAAATTGAATTGCATGTACATCAATTGGATTAGAGTACCAGTATTGGGAACTAGGTCAAATTTAAATAAAAATCAAGAGGTTTGGTACATAAAATGGGTTATTTCCATGTTGTTACCTTGGTAAGAACATTCATCACTAAACCACCAATATGATGTACACAAATAAATGTCAAAATATTATACATTTCACTTAAATATGATTAAAAGTCTCACCCACTCATTAGCATTTAAGGAATGGGTACCAAAATACGTAGAGATCATCTGCGTACAATTTTCAACTTAGGTACCAAGTATGACACCAATTCACTATTACATTGGCCATGCACTCCTATGAATACAAATTACATATAATTCTCACCACTCACACATGTACCCTTACCTTTCACTAATATCATGAATTAAAGTTTGAATAAAACCGGAAAACAACATTTAACTGAATTTGCTCTATAGGGACCAAACCTCTTACCAATTTCATCAAACAAAGTTTTGTCCCTATCTTATAAACACCTACAGTATGTTAATTTAGCAAGCTCTATATGATCCATCTTCCAGATATTCTCTCAATACGCTATAATGATATCTGCAAAATTATCCCACTTTTCGTATAATTTATTCTCTTTTTCACAAACTGTGCTCGAAAATCTTGTTTAATCTGAAAATGAAAAGCAAAATAAGAGTTTAAGCATTGTAAAAATGGATTACCATTATTGCCAATAGCAAATACAGGTAGGTACATTTTACGGTTTAGTTTTAACAACTAAGGTGAATAGTGGCATGTGCAACCTTTCCAGGCCTTTTTGTTGAAAATAAGTTTTATGCATATATGTTGTCCAATAGTTTGAAAAAGGATCATTAACACTTTTGAAAAAAAGTGGTAAGTTCCTCCTTAGCTTCTTCACCAAGTAGTTCTCTGTTTGTCTTCACCAATATGTCTGTTATCCATTTTTCCACATCAACAAAACTGCATATCAATACTTGTGTGTCACAAATAATGGTCTGTACAAGTGATAATGGTATATTTGAGGCTTTCAATCTCACAATGAAAATTGCAGTAGGGTCATTACTTTGGTCATTTTCAAGATCTCTTTTTTCTATGTCACCACATTAATATGCATCATCGCCAATCTTAGTTTCTTCCAATTGTTCATTATGAACATTGTTCTTATTTACTGTTAGTTCAGACGGCAAACTATGTTTTTGAGTAGATGCCTTTTGTTACCACAGTTTGTTCAAAATTTAAAGTTCCCTTAATTACAAATAGTATTTGACCTGTGTTGAGTATAAATGCCATGGGCATGTTTCAAGTGAAAGAAATACGTCCTTATGTTGCAAACTACACCAATTTGACAGTTGAAACATGTATACCTCATTTAGTCTTTTTGAGAGTACATTTGGTCGCCAACTCTTCACAGTTTCATGCTTGCGCCAATCTTCGGTATGAGCTATATAGTTTTTTAATCTAACAAGAATTATGCATCGCAGTCTCATGCTCTGAAATAACAACAACACTTAGGCCACCAAATAATATGTATACAGTTTAATTAAAAACAGTGTCAAAAAACAATAAGGAAGGGAATAATTCATGAAAACAATTGTTGCACCTTGATGATTTTTTGTCGATTTTTTATGATTTTTTTCAATGTATGTATGTGTATGTATGTATATTAGATCCTCCTGCAAGCAGGAACTCGCGAAGAAGCCTCAAGGGCTTATCAAAGCCGCAAGCTGACCGAAGTCAGTCTCTCACATTCATATTTAACGTCCATGATTATGAATTTTAAATTGTCAACAACTCTGTAACTGGACGACATACATTAATCTGGGATTGACTCGAACCAATGTAAGCAGACAGAGTCTACTAAATTAACATTTATGTATGAGGTTATTGTGAAAAACGTTTTTGATACTCAAATGAGACATTTGGGGCAAAAAAAGTTCTCCAAAAATTATTTTACCCTCCCTAATCCTCTACTAAATTGAATTAAGATTTTCATTTTTCCCGCAATGATGCACTATTTATGTTTTCTTGTAATGGTGACTTTTCAATACGTTCCAACAGCTATCGTACGCTATGTGATATAAACATCAAACCGTCATTGTACCATTTGGTTGGGCCATTAAACAAAATAGTGCCTGCTCCCTCCCTTTTCTGAACAGTTAGAACGAAAAACTAGTTATATATTTTATTTACACTGAGGCTATATAAAAAAAGAAAAATTA
The DNA here is from genome assembly GCA_000934455.1 of Apostichopus parvimensis. NCBI lineage: Eukaryota > Metazoa > Echinodermata > Holothuroidea > Aspidochirotida > Stichopodidae > Apostichopus > Apostichopus parvimensis. The sequence goes on from KN886028.1 coordinate 64,069, forward strand.
AGCCCACTTTTGTTACACGAAAATTCAAATTATTATTTGTTAAGTCTAGGCCAATTAGGCTAGTTGCAATACACATGTGATCAATATACTAGCCTTAGCCAGCCAACACCTGTCCTCGTTTTACAGATAAACACACTCTAGCCAAATATAGGCCTAGTACTGTAGTATAGTGTTCAGGTTAGCCTAATTAGCCTAGGGTAATAGGACTCGGCTTTATCCTATAGGAAACGCCAAGCTTAATCTAGCCTACCTTATTTGTATTTGCATAGCCTATGGTTTTCTAAAAACATTTTCTGGAAGCTAGTATGGGTTGTACTAAGGTAGGGCTTTTTAATTGTTTCCTAAAGTTTGTTGAGAAAACTGAAAACAAGTCCAACTTCGTAATATTGTGAACACATCATCATCATCATCATCATCAAAGAGCGACTAGAAAGACATTCAATAATATACTCAGAGCTTGGCAACTCGATCGTATATGCATACAACATTCCTTCAATAGTGAAGCTGAAATATTTTGGCAGGAACTTTGCTCCAACGTTGAGCAAATGGACTCGCATATATATAGGACAAACGCTGGATAAATCTTTTCAACACCATTTTACCAATACTGGTTAAAGAATCAACCAACATTTCTTAAAAACCTATACCCAACAAAAATTGGCTTAACGTTTCAAGAGTGTAGGGCCCACTTTTAAAAGATGCCCTAGCGTTTATCAAATAACAACCCTAATGTATGTCAATTTATTACATGTTTAGAACATTACCTACACTAAATCTGTAATTCTCAAATAGTTCCCCATGGTCATTCATCACATACCATGCAGTCCTGAATGTGTCCTGTTTTCAACAGAAAAAGTACGGACTATACAATATTTTTCCCTCTTCCTATTTTCCTTTTCCTGCTGAAGTTGTATCTATTTTGAGATGAAGTTAAGTTTGAGTGAAGCATTGGCTGTGTATACGTTTTGTTTTATATTTGTGGATGTAAAATTATATTCACAAAGGTTTGCATTGCTGCAGTGCAAACATCCAGCAAGACTACAGTAAAATATTCAAAAGTTGTTAACGAATTTCTAAATCCTTTATTGTATAGCTCAAACAATGACAATCGCATTAAAAATACTAAGGAGGAAGCTCCTTTTCAAATGTACGCTGAGGTGTAGAAGAAAAGGGTACAATATAAGCATAACAGACATCACAAAAGCTTCTTACATTCAAATATATTTCAGCTTGTCATCATAACAATTACAGATCATTTTTGTTCAGCAATGTGTTAGGGAATTACTTTTTTGTAGAAATGCAGTGTTCATGTGTCATATTGGACTTAAATATTAAAATTACAGATACTATCATTCTTCATTTTCGTTTTTAAGGTAGGCCTACTTTCTAAACAACGTTGTTTGAAATGTTACTTTTAAGCCCAGCCTTTGTTACAGTGAGCTTATTAGCCAATGTATCATGTTAATCCAGATTCTTGTAAATTATAAATCAAAGTGTCTGTCTGCATATAAAACATCATTACACCAACATGGTAGCCTTGCAATGTATAAGATCTATACATATGTGTGTCCATTTAGTTTTGTGTTACTTTTGAAAATCTCACGTAACATTGATCATATATTAATCATTCTCATATGGCACTGCAAAACACACATACATACACATTTCCCAAGCCATATCGGTGGTCTTGTGAAGGCCTGACATTCTTCTGATTTCTTAGGGTTGCAATATTTTACATCACTACAAAACGCCTAATGTATGTGTAACCAGTCAAGTCTTTGTTGCTTGTGAAGATTGGACATAACATTAATTTCAACACTCTGTATCATATATCAAAGTTACGTTCCTGAGGTTAATTATAAATCATCCATACAAATGGCTTTGTCAACACAAAAGCTCAAATGAAAAAAGTAGAATATTGCTCGGCTAAGTCGTAGTCCAACTCAACAAGATATTTGGAGAACTCCAGGAGTGTTCTTTTTTTCTTTCTTTTTTCTCTCCAAAATTTTAACTATTGCAATACTTGTAATGTTTGGAATGCTCTTTTAAAGCCAATCTGATGTTGATGCAGCCCTAGTGATAAAACATAGTCCATTAATTCACACATCATGAAAACTATTCAAAGATTTGTTCAGTAAACCACCCTTGGATTCAGTTCAACATAATTTGTTCTTGACAAATTTGGGAAATATTTTAGTTGGGCCTGAAGTTTAAGTTGAAGGGCACAGTGGGATATGCTAAATACTCTATGTATTTGTTTTCATATTACATAATAGTGAACCTACTAAGGTCATGACCATCTTTGTGAATACATTGTTGCGTCATATTAATATGTGTCTTACTCTTCTGCAGCAGTTGTATGACATGGTTTGAATGTGCACTGAATGCCTGCACACTTGGTTACGTAGATATTGGTCACTCCAAATTATTCGGTACAGTTGACAAGAAAGTTACAACATAAAGTTAAGTTAAAGAAACGTATCTCTATTGAATCATTTTACAGTGTTTGTTGATTTTACAGATTTCTTTGGCCTCTGGTTGAACAATAAAGTGTAAAAAGATTCTCTTAAAATTTTAAGTCTAAAAAACTTTTAATTTCCCATATATCACTAATTGGGTAACAAGTTATTTGGGACTGGACTTCATACTCTGCTACTTTTTATATATAAGTTTGGAACAATTGTACTTTCCATCGCTTTAACAAGATTTTCCTACCGGTACTGTAGGTGTGCGTTTCTTTCTCGTTTTCCTTTTTTGTTTTTGACAACTATTACAGAAACATCGGTCAAAAATGTTATTCATACCATTTTTTGTTCTATTTCTCTAGTGATAAACAAGACGACAATGGGGCAGGTCCTGGAATGGATCATGAGATGACAGCTGATAGCGTAATTTCCATGTATGTTTGAGATGTCAATGTGTTTAAATAATTGTTGGTAGTAGTCATTCACTATGATGACACCTTTATTTCGTCTAGTCTCTTGTTAGGTTTACAGAATAATAAACAAAAATCGATGTCATAGTTAAGAATAGTCTCATTCCATGTTCCGTTTTGGAAAAGAACGATGATTGCAACACTAAACCTGATGTCACTCCAGTCAGCTGTGGTCTATCCTGTTGTTTGTGTCTATACCACAAGGGAGAGAGAAAATGGCATGAAGGTTCTAACTTTTTCTAGTCTATTGTAAACAATAATTCATCGACATTTCATAATTGTGATAAAAGAGAAAGTGTTTGGTTGTGGATACTTGTTCTTTAAATATGAAAATTAAAAATGTTGTCATGATCACTAACAATTGCTGAAGGGTACTTTCAAAAATATCAGCTAATGATCAAAATCACCACATTAACTCAAAAAAAATGAACACACTTCAAAAAACTTTGGGTGAGTATTGCTTACATAGACTTATTATACACTGTCACGGGACAAATATAATGAGTTGATTTACAGTGTTTACCAAACTGCTGTCTTAAAGGTCTTCCATATTGGCCCTAAATTTAAACATGCTGATCATTGCTATAAGTTTAGTACTTTTATGAAGGTTTTGATTCACCAAAGTATTCACAGACCTTGGTGATTCATAATAATACATTTCAATGGAAAACCTGTATTAACAATGCAATTCCAAGTTTGGCATTTTCATCTCTATTAGTCGACCTAGTAACAATTCTTTCAGATTTCTTTTATGTGTTCCCAAGTCTGCATTACTTATGTATTTCGTTATGAATTCCATGTGCTTGATAGTATCGGTAGAACACTTGAGCAGTACATTAATAACTTTCTTGCAATGAACGATATTACCATCACCAGCGTTTTATTCTCATTTCTTCCCATAACAGGAACACTGTGAAGAATAACGACCCAACTCCTCTCCAGTGCAGTTCAAAAAGAGATACCAACAATTCCTCAAAGCCCCCGAAACAAGTAAGTAATCATAGTTGCTGTTATGCCGATATCGCTCAATATCTTCTTTCACCAATATCCACTATTTGCAATTATCTGAACATAGGCTATTCCAAAACTAGAGAAGAAAGGGCTTTGCAACGATAACTTTAAGTCTCCCATTTATATCAATATGTCTTAAGCTATGCTTCTTATCATGCTTTAATATCCACCACCAACGCACATAAAATGATACATGAAGAACAGTTGGTGATTTCCTCTCCAAAACATGATATTACACTCACTTGTACAGATGTTGGTTGCAGTTTTAAGTAGAGTCATTGACTTACAAAGTACACACAGAACTTACAGGCTACCACCATATCACCAGATAACATATATTCATTCGGGAAACAAACTATTCAAAATTATGCAATTTTAAGCTTAAAACACATAACATAATCAGATGCTTATTTCAGATGGCTTCAAACAGCGTAAGATAAATATCAATGAACGTCAACAGCAATTGCAGCATAAGTAGTTCAACTTCGCCAGTATGGTCTCTGAAGCAGCAGCCTCAAGCACTATCAGCCAAGTTCGCCATGATATTTTTGACAATTTTTAACGGTCTTTGACAGTCGGACATAGCTTGAATATTTGTCACATATGAGGACTACCATCAAATCCCAAACAAGGCAAAGTTATTAACTACAAACCACTCTGAAAATATATTTCCATTGTTCTTGAATCAGAACTTTCCTATTGGAAGAACAGGCTATGTAAACCCACTGTATATGAGAAATGTTCATGTATATTGAATAATGTGAAAGAAGGAAACCTTTTTAACACCATCTCTTATTGAGATTCTTCATGGTAAAACAATAATATCAGCTAAGCAGTCTGAACTTGTTCTAAAGTCCCAAAGGCACCTCTAAGAAAACAATTCACCAAATACAAGTAAAACTATGATGTGATAATAACAACATCATATTTTCCAAACAGAATTATAGTTATGATAGTTATGATGGCGCTTTCCCTAACTGCTGCATCGTTCGATCGCTCTGACTTTCAAGCATTTTTACGCCGTTTCAACAATTCTTTACTATTTTAACAACTCACCATAAACTTTTATGTACGTTGTGACCATTTTGGACCAAATCGTGTTGTTTTCCGTTCTTGTATTGTCGAGTTTCGTTGCTGTTGATGTTCGTCTGCTGTCATTGATTCTGTACGTATTACTCAGTTCGTCCTATCCACGCTCATTTACAACTAGTACCTGTTCCGCGATGTGTCGTCAAACATACATCAGAGACATCCTTGTTTCCACGCAGTGGGGTGCAATTAGTTCTATTGTTCCTCCGCCTTTCACGGCCGATAAATGGCATGAACTGAAGTCGTTGAATATAGCGAGAATAACAAAGCGTGGGCGTCGAGGAGGAACGCGGCTGAGGCGGATGATCCACTCAAAAGTAACAAACCGATTACATTGCGGATCGATTTCTGAATTCGGAAGTGTTGTCAATCGATCAAATACCGCTAACCTGATTCATGTTAAGAGAACAAACCTGAATGCCCCCTCAGCAAAGTTTGCTGTTTGGAATGCCCAGTCAATTAGGGGACGTGGTAAATCCTCAGCGATCATCGACTTTGTGATCTCACGTCAGTTGGATATTTTAGCAATAACGGAGACCTGGCTAACTGGTGATGAAAGGGATGATCGTATCCTCTCTGATTTGAAAACGGCGCTCCCAGATTATGTCATCCATCATATCCCACGTGAAAAACGTGGTGGCTGTGTTGCGATACTCTTAAAGATTGGTTTTGACACTGTAGTAAATACGGTTTTTCCCGCGAAATCTTTCGAGATTATGGACATTACCATTTCATCAAAGTCATCATCGGTGAGGCTTTTTATTATATATAGACCGCCTCCATCTAAGGTCAACAAACTATCTACCAGGATGTTTCTGGATGAATTTTCCACTCTTGTCGAAACGGTCACTGGATTTTCCATCCCGGTGATTATTGCTGGTGACTTCAATTTTCATATTGACGTGGAGGAAGATCGAGATGCACGGGATTTTCGTGATCTTTTGGATTCTGCCTCACTCAATCAGTTGGTAAATGCACCTACACACCACCGCGGTCATACTCTAGACCTAGTGATTACGCGGAGCTCCGATGATATTGTTTCCGACGTCGAAGTCGATACAAGCCTTCCATCTGATCATGATGCCGTTATGTGTAAGCTCGCTGTTTTCCGCCCGCCAGTTACTAAACGTTGTTTTCACTCAAGGAATCTCCGTCGTATCGATCTCACCGCATTCAAGAGTAACATCACTGTTTCGTCACTCGTGAATGATCCAGCATGCGATAATGTCGAGTCACTCAGTACTCAGTTTGATGGAGTTCTATCCGAGTTGCTTGATAAGCACGCGCCTGAAGTCTTGAGGAACATTTCATTGAGACCACATGCTCCCTGGTATGATGACGCAATCCGAAATGAAAAACGCGAGCGACGTCGCTGTGAGCGTCAGGTGTGTAAGTCCGGACTCGAAGTGCACAAACAAATCTATCGAGATCAATGTAACCGCTATTCCGCAATGGTCGAACAAGCAAAGACCGGCAGGTCGACAAATTATACTCATCGGGTTCAGACAAAGTTCTTCCATCTCATGAAGATGCCGAGAAGCTAGCAAATGACTTCGCATATTTTTTCGTGGACAAAATTCGAAAGGTTGGAGATAAGTTGGACAACATCACCCTGCAACCGCCTGTGTTTCCTGGAAAGCTTCATCAAAACAAATCGCTGGCAGCCTTCAGTGAATTTCGTGATGTATCAGTCGACGCCGTTTGTCGTATCTTAATGGAATCTCGATCATCATCATGTCCCCTCGATTCAATTCCTACGTCGCTTCTCAAAGAGTGTCTTCCTGAGCTAATACATCCCATCACCGAAATTGTCAACCGTTCACTCAGGTCTGGCGTTTTCCCGGAATCATATACAACTTCGCGAGTCACTCCCTTGCTAAAGAAACCTGGACTTGATACCAACATCCTCAATAATTATAGACCCATTTCCAACTTGAAATTCGTTTCAAAGGTTGTTGAGAGGGCAGCCTTAGCTCAGCTGCAGGATCATATGATGGTAAACAATCTCTATGGGAGCAAACAATCCGCGTACCGAAAAAACATCAGCACTGAAAGGGCGCTCGTCCGTGTTCAGAACGATATCTTACGGGCTGTTGATCAGCATTCCGATGTAATCCTCGTTCTCCTTGACCTTTCGGCCGCCTTCGACA
>KN886029.1:0-10717 GCA_000934455.1 Apostichopus parvimensis
AGGGGACACGTGGCTGTGGTGCACTGTGGTGCCCCAGGAGAGATTGTTTGAATTGTGCACACTTTGGTGTGTAGGTGTGACAAGTTACCAATGACCAGGGTTAAGTACAGCGCGGCGAGACTTTATTGTAAGTTGCGCTATATAAGAACTGTTAATTATTAATTATTATTAAGGAGAAACTAAAACTTATTGATAGGCTAAGGCCTTTTGATGCCATTACTTTGATTATTGGTGTGTTTCGCCATATTGGTTGTTTTATTTTCTTTCTGTCTTGAGCGCTCTGCAGAGTAGATGTGTGCATCATAATTCCTGTTATGACAATTATCATCGTTATTATGATTTTTCTATTATCGAACAGCGGCAACGGCTTATCCTCGCAAATTCAGATATCATTCACGTTTATTCTTCTTGCCCCTTCAGGAGTCGATCCCAAGTCAGTGGTCTGTGCCTTCTTCAAGCAAGGAACCTGCCGAAAAGGTGATAAGTGTAAATTCTCACATGACCTCACGCTGGAAAGAAAATCAGAAAAGAGGAGTATTTATGAAGAGGGCGGTCAGGAGAAAGGTGAGTCTTTCTGTTACATGCTTGTCGTACCTGCATGGGGGGAGGGTGGGGCGAATCCACCATCAGATAACAGCAGGTCGTGTTACTGTGAGGAAGAGGAAGTGTGGAAAATTGAATAGCATAAAATAGAAGTACTGGCCAGAAAAAAGTTGGAAAATTGGCAGGGCCTCAAAGCTCATCGCATCATAAGTCACAAGTTGGGAATATAGGTATCGCGGGGAGACAAAAATTTGTCATTTAACAGTTGTAGGAGAGCCAAACCAGGCTTGCAAATACTTAAAAGACACACAGCCTGTGGCACTCTACAGTACCCCTCTATTTTAATGTCCCTCATAATAAGTGTGCTCCACGACACGACAATGAACCGCTGCTTACGATTAGTATTCATCCCCTATGTTTAATATTTGAGTATATTTCATTTACTCGGGATGTTTTGCCATCAGATGCTTCCGTAGTCTTTGGTATTTTTTTTTACATTTTCTTTCGTTTTTTGCGTTTTGTTTTCATGACTAGATACCATGGAGGACTGGGACGAGGCTAAGCTGAAAGAAGTGGTGGAACAAAAACACGCTGAAGCTGACAAGAAGATTCCAAAAACGAACATCGTAAGTGGATCACAAGTCGAGGGTGCATAACTCTCGTACTACTACCACTCTACCTGTCATGCTTTTGTTGTTGTATTCTGCTTTTCTCTTGTTCCTTGTAAGTATACGAAAGTCAGAAAGGACCGACGTTTCGATCCTTGCAGGACCTTCTTTAGAGGCTGACTTAAACCAAAACAGACTAAGAACACATCTAAAAGAAACAGCTCTCTGTCCGTTTGTCTCTGGCCATGTTTACAATCTTACCTACTTTTTTTTTTCATCGAAATAGAAATACCTCATCAAAGTTTTTCAGCAAATTAATCTTGGTAGGATACGGTAGTAATTAATCATTTTGTTGAATTCTAGAGAATTTTTTTACCTTCAGGACACTCTTTTTTTTTTCTTCTTTTTTTATATTTCATACTGGCATTAATCACATGTTTAGAATCAAAGCAGTTATTCTGTAAAATTTGTCCTTTTCATTCATTATTTGAAGTGCCACTATTCACCCAAAAGTAAATATATTTGGTATAGGATTTGAATAATCCAGATGTGTTTGTCTCACACTGCCATTTCATCTGAAGAAAAACTGAAATCAACATGACTTTCTGCTGATATCTGTGTTTTTGCTTTCTTTGTTGTATGCATTGACCTACAGGTTTGCAAACATTTCGTCAAAGCCATTGAGGAGAGCAAGTACGGATGGTTTTGGAACTGTCCAAGCGGCGAGAAATGCATCTACAAACACACCCTGCCTCCTGGCTTTGTCCTGAAGAAGAAGAAACCGACCGAACAACCGGAGGAAGAGAAAATATCCCTGGAAGAATTAATCGAGGAAGAGGTTAGGATCAATTAAATTAAACGTACCACACATGACAAAAATGCAAACAAACTGTCTCAAAATGGTATCAACATTCAACAAATGATGACAACCAAACATCAACATTCAGCAAATGAAGTCAGCCATAACAGCAATGTCATACAGAATTACACTTGTCACAGCATTTACATTCATCAACGGATGAAACAAATCTCAACATCATCATTCAACAAGTGACGACAACTATTTAAGCATCATTTTTCAAAAAAGTGAAGAATTTATTGAGGAAGAAGTTAGGATTGTTTAAATTAAACGTACCACACATGACAAAAATAGAAACAAAATGTCCCAAAATGGTATCAACATTCAACAAATGATGACAATCTAAACGTCAGCATTCAACAAATGAAGTCAGTCATAACAGCAACTTTCTACAAATGACACTATTCACAGCATTTACGCTCATCAACAGATGTAACAATCTCAACATCATCATTCAACAAGTGACGACAGCTGTCCAAGCATCAACCTTTTGAAAAAATGGAATCCAGTCACAACAGCAACATGTCAAAAAACTATATATATTTTGTGTTTTATCTTTAGTTTGTTTTCTTATCACTTTCTAATTGACACTTAGTACTGCATTAACATTCATCAACGGATGAAACAATCTCCACCTCATCGTTCAACAAGCGATGACAGCACTACTCCCATAAATCAACGTTTGACAAACTTTGATAGCTTGTCGACATGAGTGCTCTCGTAGAACAGCAAGCAACGCATCACCATTCAACGACAATGACATGTATTACATGATAATAGACTGATGGCAATGCCAAGGCTGCTACAACATATGGCATGCCATCAAAGCTGTTCAAATGGCTTTTAAGTTTGCACTCATCCTGCGATGATGTTACCATTAGTCCATTTTATATATTATTTATATATTATACAATATTTTCTGAAATTGGCTACTTCTATAGTCTCATCCAAACCAAACTTGCAAAGATTCAAAATTGCTCATGTGCACTTCATCATTTAAAAAGGAAAACTCATTTCTTGGCTGGTTGAGTGAACGATGTACAAGTTACGTAGGGAGTATAGCTTGGAGAAATGTGGATGGGTTTACGAAAATGACCTCACCAGGACAAAGTTGGGTTTTGTGGCATCAAAGAGAAATGTCAAAAAGAAGTTGTCACTGAATTTGTTTGCTCTTCAAAAGAGTATTCCCGAGCTTTTTCATACATATCACAAATAAGCCCCAAAATATGAAACAATTCTTCTCCAAAGCATACACTCATAAAATGAATTTAAAGGTTAAGAGGAAATGAGATTTGAAAAAGAACCACAAACCCTTCGAATTTTGAACCGGTAATTCTTTTTTTCTAATGTCATTTTCTACCTAAAACTGTAATTTCAGATAAGTATCTGCTTTGGTGAAGTATTGTTTTGTATTTTTTCGGGTTATGCATGATCGAAGCCACCTGCATGGGCCCTTGTGTGCACTCCTGCGGTGGGTTTGAGTCGGTGGGTGCGGTGGGTTTGGTCCTGCGATGTCATTGTCATTCTATACTTGTTTATCGAATATTTAATGACTCAATCATATTAAAATAATGAAATGTGTACGTTGACTTCAAGTCAGATGAGATTATTTCATCGTCGTTTCGTTCCATGAGACGTTCTTACATCATATTTTGCCGTTCCTCTCCATCTCTCAGAGGGCAAAGCTTGGTCCGAACCAGACCAAAATAACGCTGGAAACATTCAGGGATTGGAAGCAGAGGAAAATTGAAGAGAAGAAGAGGAAATTGGAACAAGATCAGACGAAGAAGAAGAACGACTTTAAAGAAGGGAAGGCCTTAGGGGTAAGTCCACGACGGTACAAGATGTATCGACACGACCAGCCGATTGTTTTGTCTCAAAAATTTCCCCACAGGATTTCTCTCGAAGTCTTTTTTTTTTATACTTCACTTTACCAAATACATTTTAAGTTAGGTCTTTGTTTACGTATTTCAGAAATTGACCGATGGCATTTTTGGTTTCATAAAATTTTAATACACAAATGCAATGTTGTTCACTACTTTATTCCACCCCATGGCATTATTTGATACACCGCACCTCAAACTGAAATACTGCCCTCCATTTGTGAGTATTTGTGCTAGTATGTATTTCCGCGGGTGTTTTTAACGGTAAATGGAATTTTGAAATATGTGAGTGTAAATTTCAAGAAATGCCTTACATAATGTAAACATGCTAGTTTGGAAATTGACTGAGAGTAAGGAGGGATAGAGCACTTGAATGGAGTAGAGGCAGGGGGGGGGGTAGGGGGTTGGTGTCCAGCCGAGTTGGAATCAAGTTGTGAAGACAATGAGTCAAGCCTAAATTGACAGACAAGTATGTCGCTTTACCGGACAAAAAAAATTGTTAAAACCGAAGACCTTTCCATTTCACTCATTTACTTTAGCAGTGATAATGATTTGACTGAAAAATCATATCTGGAGATGCTTGTGTTCATTGATATACATAATTTCAACCACTGGACGTCCCATGCCGACCGAGATGGGTGGGAAGAAGGAGGTGGGGAAAGGGGGCCTCAGTTAAATCTGGACCTTATCCGGTCAGAGACGTTAACGGTTAGCCGAGTCCCAGCTAGCTAACTAGCTTTCGTTTCCTATCTTCAGATAACTGGACGTGAAGTGTTCCAATTTAACCCGGACATGATCCTAGCAGACGACGACGAAGCCGATGAGGGGATGATGGAGATGGAGGAAGGGGAAACTCGGGAGGTAAGCTATCTCTCCTCGAAACAGCTTCTGGAGTTGACCAAATGTTTCAGATGCTCTTGGATACAAAAAGAAATATTCTCTTCCCAAAATAAATAACATTTTCATGAAATTCTCCAACCAACCATGCTCTAGACCATTGGTAATATCCCCCCAAATGGTTCACATTTTCTAGTTTTTTTCGGCGGTAAGTAACTTCCGTTCTAGACCCGTTCTTTTCTCTTACTTTGAAAGTCTTTGAACTTTGACCTCACTCTGTCATTTTCCAGGAGCCAGCCTCCGTGAGGGATCTAACTGCCGAGGCCCTCGCATCTCAGGCCATGGAGGCTACCGACACAGGCACCGTTTCGACGAGCCAGTCGAGAGAGGGAGCCACATCGTCAAACGTAACAGATACAAACAGAGGAAATAGTATAGACCCCTCAGGTAAAGACTTTTGTCACTTTTTTCCTATTTGGAATAGTTTAAGAAATAGATCTTTATTATTGCAATTATTAAACAACAAAGCTCAACTAAACCAGAAGAGTATTAAGTAACGTTTCAACTAACGAAGCAAAAAGCGTAACGTTTTGAAATGTTTGTAATTTGCTATTTTATGCTTAATGGAATTGCCTAGTACCAACTGCTAAAATAACTGTTCTGAAAACTAATGATAGAAATGAACTGAAGTCTTCATTTTCAGTTCATCGGTTTTGAGATAAGCAGTTTTTTGCATTTGGTATTCCAATCTTTTGGCATGTTTCTGGCATCTTCTGAGCAGTAGGAATTTCTGGTTCTCTATTGGTCATATTAAAACACCATCATAGTTGTTTTCCCTCCCACCCAAGTGAATTTGTGCATGCAAGTGTGTAAAAGGGTAAGAGTGTGTAAGAAGGGTAAAAAGGGGGGTAAAGTCAAATGGATTAGAAGATTGGAAACAAAGATTGGATAGCAAAGAATTGGTATTTGGAGAATGAGTAGATGGGGTAGTGTGATTCCAGTCACTAGACTGTGGTCTTGGAACGATTCTATTTATGATTCGAATCAACTTACGCAATAATTCTCCCTTCAAAACTTGGCCATTTTGTCTCTCCTGGCCTTCAGAGCTGCATTTCTTTGAGTTTGAGTCGTGAAAAGTCTGTTTGTATCACTCGCCATCAAAGTGTAAGAGTAAAGTATCGGTAAAACACAATTTTGTTCCCTTATTTGGTCATAATCGTAGCAGGAGTGAATTAATTCGGCAAGAAATTTCAAAGGTCGTCGAGCGAAAAAAGGCGAAAATATTAGTATGTCAGAAACAGAATATATTGGATTGATTGGGATTGGATAGTCAAATGGTGGAAGACTTGCAAAACTAGAGGGTGTCACATGGTCGTGATCACATCGATGTTGTAGATGGAATGTGGGTGTTAAAGAACCATTTTCCGTCAACACAACATTGCGTGGCAAGAATCACCAACAAAAATGAAGCTTTTAAGGTCAAAGATCATAGTTTATTGGTAATTCCCGTTTTCATTACAATTTTCGTTTTGAATTTTTATTGAATTTTTTATTGAATTTTTTATGAATTTCAGTCGAAGACGAGGCGGACAGATTGGGGGCGGCAGCACCGATCCCATCGCAAGGTACGACGGATGGAATAGAGGGCGCTATGGTCAACGGAACGGAGACCATAGACCTGGACGTGGAAGTGGACGAGGAATTATTTGACGAAGACTTGGATAATCTGGACGAGGAATTGGACCAGATTGATCTAGATTGACAAAGGGCCCCCTCCCTTTCGCAAAACCACGAACAACGTCAAATCTAGAACTTCCAGATAATTATCATCATCAAGGGTGTCCCGGAGTAAAATTTGTTTTATTTGGATCGAGAGCTTTGTTAAATAGGTTACAGCAGAACCGTATGTTGTCCTAGTGTGTCAGTCCAAGTCAATTCCATCTTCTTGCCGAGGGTCGCCAACAACATTTTTTTTTCATTTTTTTTGAGCGTTTTTTTCCCTTCTTTTTGACCTTTTTTTTTTCGTAAGAATGTTTTGGATCTAAGCAATGGTCGGATGAAAGAAGTGCATGGTTGATTATGCTGTACCCAACCCTAAGGTTTCCCCGGGTAAAACATCCTAGCCGGTGATACTGTCCAGATTGAATCACAGGAAAGGGGTTGTGTTATAAACTCTCAGTTTTCTAAATACAAATTGGACTTGTTTAAATGGGGCTCTTGGCCTGGGTTGGATATAACTTGTAGAAGTAATGGCAGTTACTTTAGGTTACGTCAGTATTTACCTAAAACAATGAGGGAAAAGAGTTGGACCGAATCACACAGACAGCGAGAAGCAGCTGGTTGGGTACTTGGAGGAACTGAGGTATGGTGTGAACAGTAATTATATACAAGCAAGTGTTTGTCAACTTGTATTATTTATTCTGATCTAGCCTTTGTAACCTAATGTAGGTGATTAATGAGTAAACTTTCACTGTTGCAATGTTAATGATGTGATCAGAAATGCACAATTTGTTAACAGTTGTAACTGTGGTTTGTCATGCAACGTGTGTGTTCATGAGTGTGTGCACTTGTTTTGTATTCTGACCGAGGACTTGAACAAAAGAATTCACTTGAACAAAAGAATTCCAGGTCCTCGGATGTGATTTCTAAAGAATCGCCATGTCATCGAAAGAATTCTATTGTTATGGGGTATTGTTAGGTTAAGGTACGTGGATTTGAACAATGGAAAAAACAATGGGGTCCTTGGTCTGAATGTAAAACACACCTGTGCGCGTGCGCGTGTGTGTGTGTCACATTCAGACCGGGGACTTGAACAAAGGAGTTCCTAGTCCTCGGATTTTATCTGAAAAGAAACAGTAAGGGGGAATTATAAAGGTTAGGGTACATGGTTTTTCGAACAGTAGAAAAATACACACAATGGGGTCCTTCCTAGGTCTAACGTTCAAACACACCTGTGAGTGTGTTTGGGTGTGCGTATTAATTGTTTATTTCAGTAGTAAAAGCACATCTTGGGATTCAGATTGACAACTGAGATGTTACAATTCCCTCAACTTGACATCGTTGTAGATGTGTTTAATAAGTGGAAAAAAATTGATAAACGATACTTGTACTTAATTCTAAAGTTTGTTTGGTAATGATAAATGAAAAGTGTTGGGGGTAATCACCACCGTGCCACTTTAACTTATTAATTTATTAATAAATTTATCTCCTAAATGCTTTTGCTCTGCTAACCTATAAAGGGTCACTTTAGATCAAAGTCTGGTTTTAAGTTTTGCAATCATTAGAGAATAATTATAAGTGCAAGCTACATATGATAGTACCACTTTTATTGTTTGAGAAATTTCCCTGTTTACCATCACAAAAGGCTGATCAATCAAAATAGCAGTGGGATACACTAGTTCAGATCACACACCATTAAATCAGCACCTTGTGAACACCAATAATATTTGAAATGGAAAACAAAATGTCATAAGAATGGTATGCAATAAAAATGTTATGGATGTCAATCTTGTAATGATAAAATGAGCAATGGATTTTGTCTGGAAGCCCTGTTTGTTAATGCAAGCTAAAAGGAAACTTTTTACTCTTTTTTTTTGGGGGGGGGGGGGGGGGTGCGGGAGGTGGATGTTGCAGTTTGTATGTGCAGGAGTTGTTATCAGGCTCGACCCCTCCCCTCTTTTTTTTTGGGGGGGGGGGGGAGGGAGGGAGTCAGTTTTGGGAATGTAGATAATTGAGTTTACAACACTGGAACATGTCTAAACATGAATATATACAAAATTGTTGTAATATTGACCATGAGACCTGAATTGTGAAATGCTGTCATCGTTAAATTTTATTTAAAGGAGCATACTGGACATACAAAAGAAAATGGAAGATAAATGTTTTGACACCAAAATAGATATCCAAAGATTTCCTGATCTTGTTTTATTCTAACTTGCTGGAATTTTTGCCATTTAGGTTTTGTCTAAAGCCATTCTTGTTTATGCTTGTCCAACAACAAAATCTAAGGAGATCTCAGATTGGGTCACGGATGTTCTAAACATACATGTCTTCATTTACAAGCCTACATTCAATTTGTATCGGTTTATGGTATATTTAGTAGGCATTGATAGAAGTATTAATGCTTGTGGAAGGGTTGGGGGGGGGGGGGGGGTGGATAGGTAGAGATTTATGTTAATGGTACAGTACATACAAACACCCAGTGTTTTAGTTTCTAGCACATGAGGGGCTGGGGTCGTCCAAACCTTCTCAACTTTCTCACCCCCTTTGCTGATATTGTCAGCATAAAGTAGGAATACAGTGGCATGTGTATGCATTGCTATTGTAGCCTTGGTCTCAGTTCAGTTTATTTCCGGGTGCGTAGGATTTCCAGGTCAAAGGTCATATTCTATCATGGTCTATTAAAATCTGAAGATTCTTTTTTGGTTTTTGGCCACACAGTTAACAAATGGAGACATAAGAATGTGCTGACTGTAACTAATCTCTTATGAAATCTATCTTATGTAAGTAATCTTGAGGTAGATGAGGTGCATCTCAAAGCCTCCGTACAGGATAGTGTAGTTTCTCCAGTGAAGATGGTCGGATGAACTATCGTGTACGGAAATGCAACCAGCTACCTACGGATACCTTTAAAGAACCTGTTATGTTTCAGCTAGAAGCTTATCAAAGTTAATAAACTATATATAACCTTATTAAACGAATGATAACTTATTATTATTTTTGTATTTTCTTCGTCATGTCTTGTCAAACAAAGGATAAATATTTATTTTCAGAACCTTGATTTTTCTTCCAAATTTGATAATTTTTTAAGGCTATATACCCTTAGAAGTTTCTTCAAATTTCTACTAAATGTTTTAGAATCTTCCAACATTGATACCGGAAAAGCGATGGCGCCCTTTTCATTTGACCTCATACTTTCATAGTAAGAAACTAGGTTCTTTCTCCCTTTAAAAGATTGTTTAATTTGAATATGAAATCTGTATGTCGCAAATGGATAAACTGAGGGGAAAATATTAACGAAAACTTCTTTAAACATGACTAAATTTTTCGATTAACGTGTAACAAACATCCAGAATGAAATTTGAAAACCTTCCATTTTTCGTCCAAATTTGATCATTTTGTAAGCCTATAATTATTTTTTCAAATTCGGACCAAAACCGCATTTTGTTAGAATCTTTCCAGACTGATGCGGTGAAGAGATGGCGCCCGTTTCAATTGACAGTAAGAAATTAGATTCTTTCTCTCGTTAAAACATTGTTTAACTTGAATACGAAATCTGTATAAAGTCATATTTGATTAAACTAAGGAGAAAAACCTTTATTTTTTTGACATGAGGGAAATGTGTTTCTGGTCTTGATAAACATATTATTAACAAAGTAACTAATTTTTGAGAATCTTGATTTTTCGTCCAAATTTGATCATTTTGAAAGGCTATACCCTTATGATTTTTCTCAATTTTGGCCAAAATCGTGACTGTTTTGTTTCTTTTCAAAACCATACGTGGGTTCGTTGGCGCCCTTCTGATTACCTGCCAGTCAAGAATAATCTCATAATCCGTCCCTTTGTTGCAAAAATAGACCATTATGATAAAAGAAATTTCGAATATTATTTTAATATTTAGAGGGCCTAAAATTCTATTAAGTCCACTTTTAACTTCAAGAAAAGCTTCTTATGGGCTACGGGAATCCGAAATGTGCGTCCCAACTGAAATTTGAGAAGTGTCATTTTGGGGCCAAATTTGATCATTTTGTAAGGTGATACCCTTATGATTTTTCTCAATTTTGACCAAAATCGTGACTTTTTGATTTCTTTTCAAAACCACGCGTGGGTTCGTTGGCGCCCTTCTGATGCAGTCAATAATAATCTCATAATCCGTCCCTTTGTTGCAAAAATAGACCAATATTATAAAAGAAATTTCGAATATTACTTTAATATTTAGAGGGCCTAAAATTCTATTAAGTCCACTTTTAACTTCTAGAAAAGCTTCT
>KN886031.1:29398-42404 GCA_000934455.1 Apostichopus parvimensis
TCCACCGGGATTCGAACCCGGGCCTCCCGCTTTATAGCGGACACCCTAACCACTAGGCTATGGACGCTGACTGTATGTCCCGAGGTTCGAAACTGGTAACGAAGGTCGTAATTTCACTTTAGGCGTTTGTCACCTGTATCAAACAATACTAGTTCTGTTTTTGGTGACATATTTGCCTTACTCTAGAGATCAAACATGATTCTAACCAACTCGAAATCATTAGTGATTTCTAAAGCCCGATCTCAAAAAAGATACTTTGAACATACTTTTGTTAATGAAATGGAGGTAAAAGACAAAGGCAAATTAATATATATATATCATTGAAATCTTAGTAAGTTGGAAACTCCAGAACAGTGAAAAAACTTCCAGCTTTCACCGGGATTCAAACACGGGCCTCCTGCTTTAATTGCAGACACCGTAACCACTAGGCTATGGCTACAACATATCAACATTAATTTTGTGCTCAAAGTCATTCTTAAATATGCTACATTTTCAAAAACTCATTGTTTTACATTTAATCTGTGAGGTCTTGTTAGTCACATTGCTGTCGTTCGTGGAGGGGTGGGGTAATGGAGATCTAAATATTATCTTAAGAACATATCTGAATCTGATGTATATGCTGCTAAAGTTTGTAATGAGGTCACTGTCCACTATCTATCTCCTATATAGAGACAGTGATACCATCTTCTCCACCAGCTGAAATGGTATGGTGATGTTACTGAATACCAAGTTGAATGAACAATTAATAAATTTACTACTTGTGTCTACTGAATTTAGCTCGATGAAATTCAAACCAAATCAAAATAGAGAAGCACAGAGAAATGAGAAAGAATGACTAATTATGAAAACTCGTCCACTATTAGTTAAGATATATTACCCACCCTGTAGGATGGTTTAACCACAGGAGGCATACATAATTTAAATTTATTGCTAGTGTTTTCCTTTTTTTCGGAGAAGGGATGAGGTGTCTAATGGATTCTTTCTCCATCCTGTCAAGAGATTAGGTTGACAAACTATTAATAACTTCAAATACTACACAGAACTCCAAACAAAGATTCGATATCTTACATGTTCATATAGGCTATTTTTATTTTATTGTGAAGTGTAGAAAAACTAATTTCTTTCGTTTTATTAGTAACATCACTGTCCACATATACTTTCTTTTCTAACTTTAAAATTCGTTTGCTCTTCAAGCTAAATTTAAAATTCTAAGAGCCAATCAAGCGTTTAATGACGTCATCCATCAACCACTACGTCATCAGTGTATGAAACTATTTGTCTGTTAAATTGGATTTGTCTGTAAACTATTGAGAGAGGGAAGAAAGAGAGCACAATCCCTATCTTACTCTATTTGTGTATGTGGAGGGCGGCGAAGGGAGGGCGGGGGTTGTTGGAGGGGTTAGATAACGTTCCCACCACATTGCTGACCAAGTAGATGTTATAACAATCATTGCATCACCACCAGAACCCCAATTTGGAGACTTGAAATTAAACGATAATTTGCAGTGTTTTTAAAATTTTAATTTTTCCCCAACATGTAACAAAGTCTTCGTTATTTGCGTAAATGAAGAGAAATACGATGCAAAGGAATTGAATGGAAATTTCATCAGGATGATCAGAATATGTTTCTCTTTCATCAGCCAAAGATATTTGTTTACTTGATTTTTTCCTTTAATTTCTGTAAATTATATCATCTCAGTTTGAGATATACTTTTTCTTCACACAGATTTGTGTCGTATTAGCCAAAGATAATAGTTTGGTTAGTGTTTTCTTTAATTTCAACGCTTTGCTCCTTTAACTATTGTTTTCTTTAAATGATCATTTATTACTGTTTTACTTTGTGTTATAAACGATTATACAAGCGTTCAATTCATGTAATTTTAATTCTTGTCATATTAATTCCATATCACCGTTCCTAGTACACCTTCAAAGATGATAACTCATATAGTGGTGTCTGTTACTTAATACATATAATACTAACATGTAAATAATGAAGATAGGTAATATTATGTGCATACAATTAAGTAAAATTCAATTTCAAAGCTGTACTCCCTTTGTTTGATATATTTCATTTATTTGTTTATTATTGTTTTATTACGTGTTATAAACTATTCTATAGTTGTTTGACTATCGTACTGCTTAATGCATGTATTAAGTTCTATTAATTCCATTTACACCCTAAAACACCCTCTATAGTTATAATCATATGACGTGGCTATTGTGTCATCAAGATCATTCTAACATGCTAATGGTAATGAAACAAGGCATGATCTGTGCGTTAAGCTAAACTCAATATCAACGATCTTTATCGGTTTAGTATACTTTTCATTTTATATCTTTATTATTGTTTTGGATGAATATAAACTCATTCTTGATCTGTTTATTGTAATTCAGCTTTTCTTTCCTTCCTTAAGTTAATCTGGTATAATGGTTTGTTGATGTATATTGCACCCCTAACAACCAGTCTCCACGCTAGATGAATATAACATAAAAGCTGACATTGTTTACTGGAAATAAAGTAACACAAAGATGCCGGCAGTAAATCACTGAGCTACAAGATCTCTTGGAGGTATAACATTTACTTCCAAGGAAGTGAATAATCAACTCGTTTGCGGTTTTATTAGGACTTGTCTCTAACTGCACATGCGTGTATACAATCCTTCCATCAACTAAAGAAACAATTAGTCCTCAGGCATCCCTTACTCTTCATCGACAGATCAGTGCAATTTGTTCATTACTCCCTTCAATAAATGTTAGATAAGATAACTTCGTCATATCGTGGAATATGTAACATTTGATATGCATTGATCTTGTATAATGTCACGGGAAGAAATTAAAAGAAAACTAACCAATGTTATGTTGCCAATAGCTTTATCTTTGTTATCTGTGTCTAAAATATTGTAGTCTGTTTCATGTTCTAGAAACTTACTCGTTGCCTAACCAGCGGTGAAGGTGGGGGAGAGGAATTCAAAATTCCCCCCGACGGAATGGGCATGAAGGATTGTATAAAGGAATGGTGCTGCCGTGGGGTCATTGAAACCGATCTAATGTACAGGGGGCTAGGGTTGTAGTGTAATCAAAAGTATTCATATTTTCCTTACAAACGAACTATTTATTCCGTCACTGCTAATTTTAATATTGATAAAACACTTGAACCGGAACAACGGTTATATCTCGATCCATTAAATGCTTAAGAATAGTAAATGTTCCATTTTTATGTCACTGTTGGCTAAGTACTTCCAATTATTAAAACAAATATATATATATTTCTCTTGAGGAGTTCATATTCAACCAGATCTTCCACTAAGAAAACTACGCCACAATTACCATTGCGTCAACAGTGAAATAATAATTCCATAAGTACATAACATTCTCGAAACGAACGCGAATAGTGTTAGGAAGTTACCTCATGAAGCAGTTGCAAACTTTTGTTGTAAGAGGAGAAATATTTTAAGATTGTTTCTATTTAATACATTCTTATTAATATATTTAATCTACAAATCCGGTGTGAATCATAGAAATAAAAGGATGACATCATAAAAAAAATCACTAATCCGTACATAATAACATCCCGTTCATCGTTA
The DNA here is from genome assembly GCA_000934455.1 of Apostichopus parvimensis. Classification (NCBI taxonomy): domain Eukaryota; kingdom Metazoa; phylum Echinodermata; class Holothuroidea; order Aspidochirotida; family Stichopodidae; genus Apostichopus; species Apostichopus parvimensis. Next base: position 32,983 of record KN886031.1, read on the forward strand.
TTAATTGATAATGCTTCTGTGCCTCTCATTTTAAAAGAAAAGTACAGTTTCTCATCATAACAAATTAAAAGATTTGACAAATTTTATCGTGAAAAGATGATGAATTGCGACCTCACAACCCGTTACGTCGTTTCTTAAAATTCAGGTGTGGCATCTTTAAGTTTTAGGTCGTCTTTGTTGATGTTCCAATATTATATGAGGAGCAATCGCATTAGTAACCTCAAACGACTATTTTAACTTCATGTTGCAGTAACACAATGGACGAATAATGGAAAACTGATTTTGGAATTAAAAGCTACCGTAGCGTACTTGAAAATAACTAAGTACATAGCCTTGGGTAATATTGGCACATATCTAATATTTGGTCATTGTGAGATATGCGTAGAATGCTATAAATCGATGGACTATTAAACTAGAGCATCTATTAAATATAGGAGAAAAAAAAAATCAGAAAACAAAGTATAGAGACGACATATCCTAATTGAAAAGGAATGGAAAATATGATCACGTTTCAAATAATTTGTATTTTTAATCTAATTTACGCATATGAATCCATATATAACTGTATTGCGTAATTAATATAGTACTTCATATCGGGAAAATTTGAACTGTATTTTGTTTCTGTCATGTTTAATTTCAAGAACAAGCGTTTGCAGAGCAATACTCTAACATTATTGCTAAAAAAAGTTATTTTTATTTCATCGAGATGAGAAGCAGATAAATCATACAAACTCGTAACACAACCTTCTCATAAATACACATGTTTTCAATTGAAACACACAATTGTGTAGGCTACCTACCTATAACACACTCATGTTTGATGAAACTGTGACTTATGATTGTCTAGTCATTGAAATTTGAATATTTTGACGTTTAGCCCTGCGACCTCATTAATATTTATAATATGGGCACCAAAGCAATTGGGTTCATCAGCTTATTATGAACCTCCCACCCACTAAGTATCGTATTGAACAATCATTCTCTTCAAAAATGTAAGTGTAGGCAAAATTTCTTTAGATATTCTGGGTTTGAAGATATTTTACTCATCTGTTAGTTCGTAAAGCAATGCTAGAGTCTATGCGAAAACTCAGACTAAGTATTATCCCGGAATACTAAATATAATGGATGTAAGGATAAAGTGCCAGAGTCTATGAGAAAACTCAGACTAAATAATATCCCGGAATGCTAAATATATTATTATTATTATTATTACCCCGTTATTTATATAGCGCATACTCCAGAGGTTCTATGCGCTTTGTACTTAACCCTGGTCATTGGTAACTTGTCACACCTACACATCAAAGTGTGCACAATTCAAACAATCTCTCCTGGGGCACCACAGTGCACCACAGCCACGTGTCCCCTGGGAGACTTCCCATAGGGTGCAGCCACAAACCGGCGCACGCAACTATATTTACAAGTCACCTCGCAAGTCCCCATTTATACACCTGGGTGAAGATAGGCAATGGAGATAAAATGCCTTGCCCAAGGACACAACGCAATGATCTGGCCAAGGCTCGAACCTGTAATCCTTAGATCACAAGTCCACTGCCTTAACCACTTGACCACAACACCCTCACTAATGGACATAGGGATGAAAACATGGTAACTGGTTTTGCATTTGTTTTGCAGCAAGCAATCCTTTCTATTCAGTACAGAAAATGAAAAAGAAATCAATGTATGTAAAATGTGAAAATACAAGTAGGCTACTACTTTGAAAGTACTGCTCCTTTGATAATATTACTAAGGATAAATAGAACAGCCAAGTAAAAGACTATGCATACACAGTTTGATGAAGTAACAATTTAAGAGGAGGCTAGGACAAATTTTAAAGCACGTGTGAATATCTTTTGACAATGATTGAATTTAATCTTATTGATATTTGAATCCATTTACAAAAGCTTTCTCCTGGCATTCCAACATTACTGACATGCACTGTAGACATTCAATGTACACGTTATAGACATTAAAAAATTGAGGACATCATTTTGAGGACGTCAATTTGAGGACGTCAATTCGAGGACTAAGGAGGGTGCTCTCGTAGCAGGGTTTTCTACGATACACACTGTTCAGCCAAATTTGTGTCTGATAGGGACAATTTGAGGACCACCCCCATACTAATACAGGAGCTTTCTGAGGTCACTTTGAGTCCATTCCTCCATGTAACAATTTGAGGACGTCTTAAAATTGACGGTCACACACCAAATGTCCTCAAAGCGAAGATGTGTACCAGAACACAAGTCCTCGAGTTGATAGCTATGACAACCAACATACACACTCTCATGCGACTGCGTGACAACAAAGGTTACGATTATCATCAAAACCAAAGAGCAATAAGGACTATTTAAATGACACGTTGACCAATGAGGTATCCAGAGAGGCAGGGATGGGGGGGGGGGGCGCTAGAGTGCATATAATGCATCCAATGCCTATAACCTGATAACAGTGTACGCAAAGTACACAATACGTTGTTATTTGCCATCTACAAGCCTATGTCTTTCTGTATGTAAACATTCTGTAAATGCTGCCCAGTCCCCAGAGATCCGTAGAAGATGCAACCAGGACCCTCACGTGTGAGATAGGGACAGAAAGGGAAGTGTTGTCGTTCATGAATACGCAAGACAGTAACTTTTGGATTATTAAACATCACTACTCTCTTACCCGTCTCAGGTAGATATGCACGGAGTGACACTACTGTGATGGTGGGAGACCCAACCGGAGGGGAAATTCCCCGAATGGAACTCCTATTTTCGAATTCGACTTCACCGCATTATAGGAGATGAAGGGGAGAAATATATACTTATTCCAAAGTAAAGACAGCAGAAGAAGGTAATTCTTGAGTAATAATACATACCTCTATATAATGGAACATTCAGAACCGTTAATCTGCTGGTAACATGGTTGTTGTGTAGTTTATAGGTATACATTTCACATGTTACGTACTTCAAAATGTGAGAGTAACGTTATATGAACTAACACAGCAAATTCAAAAGTTCTGCACAAGCGTTTACTAAAATATCATGTGTAAACCGGTAAAGGAGACTATGATTTATTTACCCGACTTTAAACAACGCTGTCATGCTATACATGTTTGCAGCATGTTAGTTAGTCTGCAGTTCGATAATTATTTCCCACACTTCAGTTCAGTAACATTCTTTCTAGACGGAAAACCCACTACACAATACTCTGACAAGTTCGTTAAAGGTAGGATCGCTCGTAAATTCTGTACCTCCATGGTCCTTCACACCACCCGATTCAAAAAAGTAATATTAATACTGCCCTCCACTGGTTCGTTGCTGTTGTCTCGTAATTTCTAGTAGCAATCCCGTATTTACGGCTAGTAAGCAATAAACGGGTTTGGATTACTAGAGCGGTGGCCTTGACGAAATTCCTGCATAGCTTCTTGTCTATGGCAGTGTCAGTAGTATGCGGTAAATTATTACGCCGCGTTTTGGTGTGTGTGTAGTGTGATACAAAACTCTGTGGTTTGTTTTTTACGTTCAGAACTTGTCACGTCAGTGGGCTGTTCAGTATAGGTTACGGTCGAGCTTTGCATCAAGCGTAGGCATTTAGTTTGACCAGATAGCTGCTACTCTAGCAGCTCCCTGGTTTGACTATTTTCAGGCCTCCATGGTCAGCAGTCGAAGTCCGAACTGTTCGAGTGCCCTGGTTTCGTAGTTGATTCACTCATTAGGAAAGCTCTGCATGATTTATGCTGTATCGAATAGTACAGTAACCTAATGCTATTTTACTGTAAGAAACCAATGTATTTCAAACTTTTACAGATGCACCAATCTTGTACTAACTGGAGTAAGGAATTTGAAATATTGTAACCGAAGTCGCGAGTCGACATTCTTTTACAGCTCAAGAAACTAATAGTGGATATGTCTGATACGTGTCACCAAAATACAAACGCGAATGAGTGAAAAAATTGACTGAAGTGATTACAACATTGGGTATCAAACGTATGGTCAAGTCCGTCATTTGTGAACAATTGGTATTTCAGCCAATTTAGGTATGTATTATATATAGAGACACTGTCATAACTTACATTGTATTTTATTTTATATATAAATTTTAGTTATATGTCAGGTCAGGAGGGAAAGACAAAGCATTTCATGTCATATACCATATATAGATAAATATGTATTAGTTATGGGCTCCTGGCGACGGGCCCTTTAGGCGATCACAGAGCACTTGCCCTAGCTGCACCACATCCTCCTAACCGGTGCACGTAAACCCTGTCCTTGCACCCCAGTGACCCGAATTAAAAAGAACGAAACTTGAACGGAAAAGGGGGAGGAAAAGACGTTACCATAAAGGGGCGGCTCCACCCTCTTCAGAAAGTATTGGCAAAAAGGTATTAAGAAATGAACAATAAAGTAATAGTTATTTCCATTGAAAATGACTCGCTGAACAACGGCCGTCAAAGCAAAAAACTTCTTTTCTAAATCACTTGAGTTTATTGCTTTTCAGAGTGCTGTTCTCCAGAATTGGTTATCCTGATTCTTGTTCCGAAAGGCTCCCAACGAAATGCCAAAAAGTCGGCAACGGGGTTGGAGGATTTACCGAGCCCCACCATGGGGCACCTCATCACGACTGCCTCGAATTACAACTGTTAACTTGATACTAGTCAACCAAAAATGTCCTTCGAAACTTGAACTGAAATTGGATGAATTAAACATGATAAAAATACTGCTGTCATCATACTCTATACTATTGTGTGACCATATATGCGTACGAGCTCTAGTCAACCAGGAGGGACACTGGGGGAAGCTATTTTTCTTGCCACAGAAAAATAAAAATTGCCCGGAAGTTCCTTGCACGATTAATTCATTTCAAACTTCGACGGCATGAAGGACAAAGAGAACCATATAGGCCTATGCCTGACTATAACTGGGAAGTAAGGGGTGGAGGGGGGGGGGGTAGCTTTTCGTCTTGATCGGCAAGTATAGTGAACGGTCACCACAACAAGGTGTATAGCTTGGGACTACTAGCAAGAGAGACTTGTCAACCTTGTGAACATGTTGGGAGTGATGTAGGGGGGCGGCGGGGGGGGGAGTCGGCAAACTGAAAAATACAGGGTGAACAAAGGGAAGGAAACAGTTGAAAAAAGAAAGAGTGAAAGACAAATGATTGGATAGAGGTAGAAAATAAAGAAATGTGGAGGTGGAGGCTAGGGTATAGATAGATATGATATGAAATACAGAGACAAAAAAACCAAGGGCAGAAAAATTGAGATCACTGGGCAATTTCTGTCAACTACACAAAAAGAATATTCAATCTAAATACTGGAATTAAATATTGCACCACATAAATACAGCTTTATGACATCAAAAAATCAAAGGGGAAGGATATAATGTTTCAATGATGATGGAAAATAAGACACAACAGAAGATGATTATGGTCTCTGATGTATTAGGCTTCTTCTCTCTACTGCTACCAGGATGTAAGAGACCACAGGGACTCACACAACTCTTTAAGTTGTGATGACCTCTGACCCTTACTACGCCTAACTGTTATATTGCCAGGAAATAAATACAACAGTGCAAGAGAGGAGGTGAGAGACAGGACTGATTGATCGTGTCGGTGGGGTGTTTAATATACATGTGATACAAGAAGATAGACGTAAAATGTAGCATCGTTTGAACACTTCAAAGGGGACCCCCGACTCCCCTCCCCCAACACACACACCCTCCCCCACGTTCAAATCATATCCCCTCCTGGCAACGGAAATGAACACACCAGTATAAATAAACCGATACAGCTATTTATACCCGCTCTGCGTGTAGGCCTATATACAATAATACAAAGCTGGCCATTCTCTGATTGTTACTCCTTGATCGAATTTCCCCAACCTTGCCTTAGAGGGTGGCCAAGCTCCTGATTCACAGTCATAGCTACTATCGAACAAAATGGACGAAAGCAATTTATCTCAATCTGGAGATGCAGATGTATCAATAGCTGCTAATCCAACGGTTTGTGAATGTCGCACAACCTGTCAACAAAAGTCTGGAAAAAGTGCTTGCCCCTGCCATATGTATGATCTCTTTTGTTCAGAATCATGTAAATGTGGCAATGTGTATTTGTATGGTCTGAGGTTTCTCTCCCACGCTGCTCCATATCTAATCCGACTGGTGACATTGGACAGAACTTGGCAGATGGCTTCTTGAGAGGTGTTGAAGTAACTGGATCAGAAGTATCTGTAAAGATGACATAAAACAATAGTTACTAGATTGCAAGTATCCTGCTATAGCTACACATTAAAAACTATAGCTGTGACTAAAAGTATAATTTTGTTTGGAACTTATCACACTTATGCAGCATTGGAAACTGATATTTCAATTCAAATGGTTTCATTGAGTTTAGAGGACATTGAAGTAGGATATATTGAAGTTACAAGTATGTTGGTGAAACCACGACCACCCTCAAGAAGCAGTTCTAGTCACAGGTCAATGTCAACACCATGAAAATGGAGACTCCATGTAGGGGAACACTTGCAGCCCCCCAATCATACCATTAAAGACATGTCCCAACAGGTAACTTAATTCGTAGACGTACCATCTCAGACATAGTACACCTCAGCAGAGATAGAGAGAGTGGACGGAATGCCTTAGCACCATTCAACTGAATGGGCTCAATGTACAGGACATGACTAACTTTATCCTGCTCCATCTCTGTATTCTGCAATAGTTTATTCGCCCTCTCTCCTTACTTAATCCTCGCTTTGTACTCCACAGTTGATCTTTTACCTCTGCTTTCCCTGACTCCTTTTGTTCAATAAACCATTAACTTCTTTCTTTGTGTTCACCATGTCCTCTCTGTTCCAGGCTCTATTGTGTCTCTTGAATTTCCTGTTACTAGTCAGTTTGCCTCTAAAGAAGATCCTGATAATATCAGGCCCACTTACTTTTATAAATTCTAATACACATGTATGCTTTTTAGTGGATGAGCAATTTGCTACCATTTTTTTCTTTTCTTTTGGAATTTAATGAGAATGAAATTGTATTACTTTTCTGATCACATCAGATCAGATATAAGATTGGCACTGCTCTTCCAGTCTGTAATTCATGCAAGGATAAACATATAAATTTACCTTCTCCTTTCTGAGTGTCAACTGATCTTTCTGTGGTGACAGCTGCTGATAATGCATCTGTTTGAGTTTCGGCTTCTTTCTGGAAATGATGCATTTGACACCTCTCCAATGAAACAAACAAAATTAAATAAATATCACTGAAATAGTAATTTTACTGTACACCACAAACTTAATTGTATGAGTGATGAATCTGGTAATGACCAAATCATTACAAACAAACATGTTTTTATCATACCTACCCAAGAAAAAATATGAAAGAGAAAAGTAACAAACAAACACTTAGGCATATTTCAAAAATAACATATTGTTAACCCACATTGAATTAAACCCAGATAAGGAGGAGATATTCTTTCATACTCTTCTTCAACATAACCATAAACCGTGTTACCTTTCAAGAAAATTGTGAGAATAATTCTGTTTTCCCCAACTGCTTGCCCAACAACTTGAGCTCGCATGTCAATGTACAATTTACTATGTAAACTTCTTGTCTAGGTGAACTGATTGGTTTCATATCACTAAGATAGATGTTTGGTCTTTTGATCAAAGTTTGATGTACACTCATTATTTACCTACTGTGTAAACTTCCTGTTTATGTGAGCAGTTGGTTTCATGAGTGAGATGCTAGCTTACTCCATTACATAAGCCCACCACTGTGGAAAATTCCTGTTTACATGAATTGCTTGATTTCAGACTACAAGAAACGCTAGATTACTCTCCACAAGAGATAGTTTCGGTCACCAAAATTTAATGGATATTATAATTTGTAGGGACATCTTGAACACTAAACATCAGATCATTCACAAGAAGCTGAACAAAATCAAGCATAGTACTGACATACAGTATAAAAATATGATAACTTATCACAGCATCATAAAGTATGAGCATCAGGCCTACAAAAAAAAACTGGTACTTTCTTACCTCCAGGCAGGGCTATAGAAAGGTTTATTTAGGTGCAGCTATGTGTACTAATATGGTGACTTTATGGTCCCTCAATTTGTGAGGCTAATTTACCTAATTTCTTGCATAGCAGTTGGGTTCCTTCAAAAATCCCAAACACAGAAATGTACACATGATTGCTGGAATATTGGATAGACAGTCAGTAGATAACAGTATACACACCGTTGCCCAAATGAACCATTAAAACTTGATTGCTTATATGCTGGCTGTGGCTGACCATAGAAAAACCTAAAGTCTAGCTGCATACGTAGCGGTGTTAAAACATGTGAATCAGTTAGGAGAGATTCTAAAGTATTTATGTAGATGCATTATTTTGATAGGAAAAAAGTGCAGGTCCATGTGGTTGTACTTGTATATACAGCACAGTAGGCCTTCCTCACTGGTGCATATTACAAAATTAGGGGATGCAGTTACTATGAACACTAAATTCAGATACTATAGGCCTTAGTCCTACGCTATATGCCCTAGTTAATTATGACTGGGCAAAGATGAGGCTTGATACTTCAAATGCTCATTCACAAGAATATCTTCTTCAAAAAAGGACAGCTGATAAAAAGTTATAACCTAAGGGGGGGGGGGGGTGAACAGATCACCTAGGCCTAGTGGGTTAAAAATATATTTCCATCAATTTGTTGAGGCAAAAACAGTTTACTTTTTGGTGATGAGAAGGCCCAGCTTTCCATGGCATAAATATGAGGAGTGAAACTAAAGACCCCAGTCCCTGTCAGTCTTCTTTAGGAAGGATATATTAATTTTTAACTGTATACAGTATCTTCATGACAAGCATTCACGAACAGTGATGATGATAGCTCAGTGATACAAGTTGCTGCTATTTTGTGCTAGGATAAGTATGATAAGGTGAGCATAGGCTAGGTCCAGATGAAAAATAATGAATGATAGGCCTAGTTACATAGCCTTGGCTTAGACCTTATCAAATCATGTATGTTACAAATACAATAGCATGGACACTGCGAAGTTCAGACACCTAAGCCTTAAAATACCCCAAAACTAAAACTTTATTTTATTGACAAATATGCACGTACATACTTGCACACGGGTCATTTTGGAGAGGAAATAACTGTAGCTTCGTAGTTTTTTGTGATATTGGCTTTAGCTTGTAGGTTGTCATGGTAAAATCATGTATTTCTTAGGGGTGTCCGAACTTCGCAGTATTCTGAACCTCGCAATACCGACTAGGCTATACATGTAGGCTAGGACAATGCCCTGTACTAGTACTACCCTGTGCAGTTTTAGCCTAGCTTAGCAAATTATTACCTTTTTGTGTGATCCTGAAGCAAATGTTCGGCAAAATCTGCGTTGCTCACAGAAGTCAAATCATGGACTTGTTTGTAGAGTTCTTTCTCCATTT
>KN886032.1:0-34349 GCA_000934455.1 Apostichopus parvimensis
GTTCCCAGATTAAGGTCAGCTCAGTTTTGAATAGCAGTTTTATGCAGAAATGGATCTGACAATAAGTCTGGCAAACAAAACAAGCATATTTGATTATGGTAGAGCAAACAAGTTTAATTGGCACTCAACCAAGTGACAAGTAGACTTGTTTATTGTAGAGCCAAGTTCTTTGGTTATTTATTTTTGCCTATTCTCGGGCGCGCACAAATACTCTGGATATGCATCACGGTCTTGCTGGTATTCCATGAATTCACCGTTAAAATTGTTGTTTGAAACGGTCACAAAATGCAAAAGTGCGATTGAGTTCAATCAAGCAAGTCGCGTTTTGCGATAGAAACGAAGACTTTGTACTCCAAAAGAAATATGAATTTGACATTCCACATGGTCATTTATATACTGCATTGCACCCTGTAAAAATAAAGTCTCAAGCAGAGATTAATGTCAACAGCCCCTTGAATTTTCCCTTCAAGAAGGGACAATAATTGGACTCTTATTGAATAGCACAGAAAGTACTGTACTTACATCGTGGCTATGGCTGAGTATATTGGTAGAGTGCAAAGGACTCTATTCCTGTCGTCATTGTCACTGCTGTCCTATTCTGTATGTTTCTTTCAAAAACTGGCCAGAAAAAACCCTTTCAGTTAATATCAGCACATGATTTGTGGTTAACGCCGGCGTCTCCCAGTCATGAGATCCCCGGTTCGATTCCCGCCGACAGCAATGTTTGTCGTCTGGCAAGGGTGTTGTTCGATAACAACTTCCCGACATGGACGTTAAATGGATGTGTGCCGAGAGATTGGCTTTGGTCAGCTTGCGAGTCTAAAAGCCTCCATGGCTTCTTTCGCGAGTTCCTGCTTGCGGGAAGATCACATATACATACATATATACATTTAGTTACCGAAAGTGTTCCCTGGGACAGGGTACTTTTTTTCCCCAAGACAACGCCTAACTCTTTCTGCATACAGTCGGCAGTTATATCATAAAACGTTGCCGACCATAATGTCACTGTAATGTGTTAGTGTTGTGGTCACATTTGGCCCCTTTTCATTGGCAAGTCAAACCTCTCTAGGTTGCTGTTTTCTTTGGATGTTTGTTGTCTGTTGATGTATTTGTTTGTCTGTATGTTATCACAGAGTATGTAAAGGTTACTGTACAGTTATTCATACGTCATGTGAATTGGTGCTGCGAATCAAAATTCCCTTTTGGGCTGTTTTTTTTTCAAATCCTCTGTTGTTGATGAAATGACAATTATTACAATCACTATAAGCTGCCCCGAAACGTTTCCAGCCGATAAAGCCGTTCGTTCAGACTGAGCTGTAAATTGTAAGAACTTGTGCAGTTCAAAACGACCGCTCTACAGGCTTGTGAAAACACCAGTCTATTGTATTATTTCCACAAGTTTGATGTCAGTGTTAGATAAAATAGGTGAGTCATAACGGATCTGGTACACCATTGAATAATACAGCAGTTTGTCGGCGGGATAATACATTCCTTAAGGTGTGGATATCTTTTCATAAGTTGCAAATTCCGTCTGAAAATACTTTTCTTTCAGCGTATTTATTCATAATTTGACCCGGGCCTGTTTTTCAGTGTTCTTTTGGTAGTACAGTTTGGGGTCTTTTTATAGTTACTGAAAGAAAGTCAGGTCAATAAACAAAGATGTGTTACAAGAAAAGTGCAAACTTTCTGTAATTTGGAATTGGAACCAAGAAAGGTAAACAATGGTAAAACTGTCACTGTACACTTTGAGACTATGTGTCTGTCACCTGTGTGCAGTACCTTCTCAACCTTGAATTTCTGTAGTGATAGTAAAATATTATTTGAAACTTTTGGGAAATTGAGATTAGCCCTGTTCTCTTATGTGAGGTGGGGAGGGGAAGGGGGGGGGGGAGATAACTGGAGGGTATAAATAGGGGATTACGGAGGGGACAAATAAGAGATGAACCGGGTCACACACCTCCTGACCTACTGTAGCTTCCTGCCCAACATTCCTGTTATGAAATGTGCACTTTTATGGAACCAATTCTTTTTTTCTTGTTCTTACAGGTGGAAACCTCAAATGTACATCTGAAGGAGAATGGTGTAAATCTAAGACTAACAATTGTTGATACGCCAGGCTTTGGGGACCAAGTAGATAACAGTAACTGGTGAGTTAAGCGATACAGTGAGGTTTTTAAACAGTTTGGTCAGTACGGAAAGGAAAGAGGGGGGGGGGGGGAGAGAGGGCAGCAGGCAATGGGAGAATGGCTTTTTGTAAAAAAAAAAAAAATTATTGGACAGGTTGTTGTGGAGAGATGAGTAGGATGGAGATTGTGTGGATAAAGTAAAGTGATGGGTGTTAGCATTCACATTGTAGGCCTATCAGGCCTATGCAAGTAGTCTACTGAGATTACAATGTATGATTGTAAGTGGCAAGAATATTATTTACCTTGTGGCGATTAGATGTTCAGTTATGCTCTTGAAATGGTGATTAATTTGAAAACTTTCTGTCAATGCTTGCTGATATTGATAATGTACCTGCCATTAACACTTGACTGGTTTGATTTTCTTAAAACAATGTATTAACCAGTTCTAATGTAGGCTTTCATTTGTTTTTAGTCATGATTGATTGATTTTTGTTTTTATGGTGAAAAGATTGTTTGCTGGGCTCTTGTAAATGTATTTTGCCAAAATACAGGTTATGTAGGAAAAATAGATTTTAGGGTTTGATAAAAAATGGAAAGTGTTTCCGAAGGTTGGCGGCTCTGAAAATAGCCAGAGGGGATGTCTTATATTCCTTCGCATGCGAAAAGGTACTTCAATAACGTGTCATTGATTTACTGTGAGGTTTGGAAGGCCATAGACTGTTACTGCTTTCACTAAATCTGCTAACCATGTTTGTTTTTGGTGTTTTTTTGGAAGACATGATATTTTTGAGGGTATTAAAAACTTCTGTTTTGACAGTTGGCAACCTATTTTGGAGCACATAGACACCAAATTCGAGGAGTACTTGAATTCTGAGTCCAGAGTAAACAGATGCAGCTTACCAGACAAAAGAGTCCATTGTTGCCTTTACTTCATCGCCCCATCAGGTCATGGGTAAGTCCAGGGTGAAATGTCACCCTCCCTGACCCTTCACTTTATGAGGTTAGACAGGGACATGTCTGAGAGAGGATGTGATGATCCAGTTAGAGTAGGTCAAATATTTCATGATGTGAAAATAGTTTAAGGTCATAAATCTAGCAGGAGTATGATGAGAGAAAGCCATTGGGAGACTGTGACTATGGAATAATTTGGTTGACTAATTCTGTTGCAGTTTGTAAGTGAATTTGTTGACCATAAAATACTCAGAAAAGCTGCTTTACACATCTTTGCAACTTCTGTCCATCTCTGTATAGCAGTTTGCTCTGCAATTAACACAACAATTTAGTCCCCGAATTTGTTTGGATTCGGAGATAACGTTCACTCCCAACTGGTAAACCAATTAATGGTTTAATAACGGACAAATGTGTTTATCTTTCTTGTGTACTAGGGCTACACTGAAGTATGACCTGTTCCTGGACAATTAATTTGAATTCCAGTACTTTTGTTTACTTGCCAGCTTTGAAGTTGTTTGTCTTGTCAATAGTTTAGTGTGTTTGAAGAATAAGATAAGCTGACCCAAAGCTCAGTGTCAGAGGCTGGTGTAGACTTCACACACCTTACAGTTGTTTAAGTTGGGAGGGGGGGTGGGGGAGGGCGGTCTTTTCTCTACCAATTTTGCATTGTTGTGCTGTCAGAAGTGTCGATTTAATTGTTCTGGGTGCAGGATGTGAACTAAATATTTCATAGAAGGTAAAAGAGGGTTATTTTTATGATATTTTAATATTATCTTTTACTATGTTAGAGTATGATGAAAGATTTCCTAAAAATCTAAATTGCAAGAGAGAGGCTGATTATTTTGGGATCAAATTGACCAAAAAAAACGCAGTAAATTTTAGTCTTGTCTATGGATACCTAATTCAGATACCTACTTGAGAAATGTGAAACATGGAAATTTATCCTTAGAAATATTTTTTAAATGATTGCTGTGTGTTGCAATCCAAGTGTTCTTCATTATCATCCTGTGGTAGGGAAGATAAACAGGGTAAAAATACAGGCTATCCAAGAAGAAACAGAGAATGGTCTTGCAGGGAAAATAGTTTGGCTGTGAGTTGTTTGGTATGTAAATGATGTTTGGAACTTGGTCAAAGGTTTTGCAAAGTGTATGGGCTGGGGAGGGGGTGGGGAGGGGAGAGGGTGGGAGGGCGTGGGGTGGGGTGGATCATAGGGTAGTTGAAGGAATTTGTGTGATCCACGTTTGCCCTGCATCCTTTCTGCACTGACACTGCAAAGTGAATGTACAGTTTTGTATATCTTACTGGAGAGGGTGGGGGGGGGAGGGGGGAGTGCAAAGGAGGTCTGCTTCTTACTCCATACTGACACATACATTTATATTGGTAGATAGGTCTTTAATCGACAGGAAAGGGGGCTAGGGTGGACAGGACAAGCCTTTTGGCATGGAGTATTGGAGAGGAATTTTTTTTGGGGGTCTCAGTAAGGACTGTCCTTTGATATGGTATCCAGACTAGAATTTATATATATTTTTTGTTTCTTTCTTTAAAGATTAAAACCTCTGGATGTTGAATTGATGAAGAGGTTACACGACAAAGTCAACATCATCCCACTCATTGCCAAGGCCGATACACTCACCCCAGACGAGTGCAAAGAATTCAAGAAGAGGGTAAAAAAAAAGAAAAAAATTATGTTTAGTAACGCTAAGAAATAAGTTTATGTTGAATGGTCACTTCATGACTTGTCAGTACTCTGAAGATCATTATGTATACATATAGGTGTGACATTGCTGAAATGGAAGCTTAATAGAGAGATTAAGAAAAGCAGGTCACTGGATTTTGATAAATTGTAAATCCCCAGCTGTTTGTGTTTCACTTTATAGTCCTGTTGCAGACTACAGGATAAAAATCCTAGTTAGTTATTATTACATGAGGAAGGATGATGTTTGAATTCAGAAAAAAGAACAATGGTGTACTCTGGAAGCTTCAGGATGTGCCTAAAAAAGAGTGTCTGGGAAAATAAAATAAAATAAAAAATTGAAAAAATAATTGAAAGAAAAATGGGCAAAAAGTCAGTTGTTGAGGTAAGGACCTTCGATATTTAACAAATCATACTAGTAATGATTTCTGATTGTATGCTTGGCACGCACATAGATGGAAGTTGTTTGTACTGCAATGGGTTATTTTTGTGTTAATAAAAAACCGAGCTGTATATAAACGCTGGCAGGAATTACTCTGTGATGTCACCAGCTTCACTAATAGGTTTAAAATATGTGGTTGGCATTCCTTCGGTGACAGAGTTTGTTATTTTAGCTCCACTCGAGTTCAACGGAAACTGGCTGTAAAGTTTTGATTCAGGAAACGTAGCCGCTGTTAGTTTCAGGTTTTGTGACTAAGTGATGTTTATTTTCATACAGCTGGAGGACAGTCCATTTTGTACATCATAACTGTCTGTTGAATTTATTTGTACATCCCAACCAGTTATTTGACCGCAGATTCCTTATTTCCTGTCTATGGTACAGCTTCTAAGAGAAAAGAAAAAGAATTATGTTAGTGCAGGGTATAATAAAACAGGCTAACTGTCAGGCAAGCATTGAAATGGACTGCAGATTAATAGTAGTTGTTGAATAACTTATATCCCAAGATCTGTTCACCCTACCATCCTCCCTCTTCACAACGCCCCTCCCCCCTTACCCCACCCTCCCCACCCACTCAGGTACTCATAGGATATAAATGAGGTGGAAGTAACAAAGATAAAAATCTATGAAATCAGCTTTTTGAAATGATTTTTCAAAATAAGTTGATCAGACCCAGCCACCCTTAAAAAGGTGATTAAACAAGTGATTACTAAATTTGATTGAATCCTAAAACATTTCGGGACCAGACACTGTCTATAACAGTAACTGTCAGGTGATAAAAAAGTTGGGAAATATCAAAACATTTTGACCTCTTCCTTGTCAGTGAAACTTGGACTACTAGTCAAGCCTTCGTGACCTACTGTATTATGTTGTTATTTGAAAGTGCTGGAATCCTTCACACGGAATAAAATCATAAAACAAAGTCATTTACAAAGTAGTGATTTGGATGCGCTCACCTTTGTGTGTGTGGATGTGTATATATATCTGTGTGTAAATATAGTTGTATGTGGTAACGATCAGCCATGCTATGCTAAAGGAAGTCAACAGGAGTCATCTATGAGGGGATATCCTTAATTTGTCCTTTAACTCAAATCAGCACTCCATTAATGATAACAGGAAGTACTTGAACTACCATTCGGGTAGGTTAATTGGTGATAGTAACCCATTTTTCTTTACGTAGTTTACGCTTTTTTCGTCTCTCTCATTTCTTTTCTTTCACCTGATATATGCAACTTTTGGTTCGGTGGCAAAACCGTCACGAAGCAAATCTCGAATGGCAATTAACATCACAATGTCTAATGATGGTTAACATGACAGACATGTTAAGGTCAGGGGTGAGGACTTGATCAAGTACAATGGTTTCCTTTTAGGAAGTACCATTTGTCTATCTGGTTGTTAGGGATAGCAAAGAATTGGTTCTCTACATTACGGACGTCGCAGTCAATTAGGAACTTAATGACACTTCTCGGTGCACCCGAATGGTGATAACTCTCTCTGCCTTTTCCTTCTTTTTCATAGATTTTGAAAGAAATCAGAGACAACGAGATCAACATCTACGAGTTTCCAGATATCGAAGACGAAGAAGAAAACAGTGCCAGCAAGAAACTAGCTGTGAGTAATAGAAGACGCAGGATTTATATAGTATTATCCGTGCAATGATTCCTGCACCTTGCTCTGTATATTCACGTGAATCGTAGAATGTCTTGAACTAACATAATTACTACATTAATGTGGTGATTTAGTTTGTGTCTTCAGTTTCTGATAGAGAGCTGTTTGCTGTTCCCCTCATTGCCTACCTTATTACCCCTGCCCTTCCCACTCCCCCTCCTAAAAAAAACTAAAAAAAAAAAAAACTATAAAAAAACCCAAATTTATTAAAAAATTAAATATGTCATAGGAATCCCAGTATCAGGGATGTTAACCGGATCAGACAGGTAGCGTGTTGGAAACAAGATGAACAAGGCACATATTTATCACAGTCAGGGCATAAATTAAAGATATATCCGAAAGAAAACTTAAAAAAACGAACAAAAAGAGTTCATTTCCACTTTGTCTTCAGACGTTAAGAACCGTTCCTTTGGATATTATTTGGACAGCGAAGATGTGGATAATTCTGTGAACACAAAGCAGAGATGAAATGAATTATTTTAAGGATGCTAATAATGAACTAAAGGAAATAGCATAATTAGCACGAACAATGTCAAAGACTGGATATGAAGTGAATGAGAGGAAAAATTGTGATGAACAAAGCTTAGTCTCATTTTTTAGCAGTGTCATAACCGAGGCTTGCATTTGCAGAAGAATTTAGTATAGAGGTGGAAATCACTCGATTAAGGCTCGGAAACCTTTCCTTAAATGATTGTGTAAACGATGGGCCAATGTCTGTGTTAGGTTAGATCCAGTAGGAAGTTTGTCACCTAAACCTGTGCCAAACTAATACTTTCAGCTGTCTCCCAAGTACATTACATAGATTAGTTTTGTACCAACATGTTCAAGGGATTCAATTCACGATCTATAATATAGGCAGATAGACGCACGGGTCGGCACTATGTATAAAGTTGAAGAAAATACTTAAACAGGAAACAGCTTTGGTTTGCAATAATGGCTAACAGGTTGATGTAAATACTCTTAAAATAAACACAGTTGTGGTTTACAATAATAGCTAAGAGGTTGGTAAGTAGTACATCGGCCATTTTGGGCATTCAAATTTGTCTCGATTTGAATTTTTGCTTAAACCGGTTTTCATTTACATTTGGGGGTCAAGGTCATGTTTCTTTATTTTCCCAGTCTTTTTAGTCCACTGTGTCGGTTTGGTAATAGCGTCCTTTTGGTGCTACTTACTTCTCATGTCACACATTTGTTTCAAGCAATCATGTATCTCCACTCACAAAAAAAAAAAAATTGGCATTTTTGCAGTTTTCTTGATTTCATCCAGATGTCGGACAAAATGTCAGAATTCTTCATCACATTACATTAAATTACATATAAATCACATAAATCTTTGATAAATGGGTACAGCTTTTTGCCTTGCAGCTTTTTATGTCATGCGTGATTGTATTATTGATAAATGGATAGAGTAATGGGGGGGGGGGGAAGGGGTGTGGGTGTGCTTACAATCATAGGAATGGTTTGTTGATATGTTGGTTGAGTTAATTCTCTTTTCAATATTGCATATAGCATCATGTCAAGAGTTGATTATCCATTAATGGATAGAGGAATGATTTTAATATATATATAGTGAGACTGAGTCATGTTAAGATCAATTTTATTAAGTTATACTTTAGCCATATCGTTAGATCTTTAAATCAAGGTTGGCAGTTTGATGGTTAATAGATGCCGCCCCAGTAATAGCTCGTTACCCTATTTTAAAGAAATGGATTTACCCTATGTGCCCCCTTCTTTTACTTTCGTCTGCAAGATTTCAATCAGATACAGATTAACTGTTTTCGTCTCAGCCTATGAGTGAGATTGATTGTAGTTCATTGCCATTGTTGGAGGGTTGCTTGATTAACAGAAGAAAGGAGTCCCCCCCCCCCTTGTGCTGTCGCTCAATGTTATTTTTGAGGGGAAGGTTTTACTTAAGTTTGCTTTGTTGTAAACAGTATATAGTTAGATTTCATATCTTGCATTGCTGTGCTTGCTAACATAAATGTCTTTGTCTCTTCTCTTCTCTTTTTTTTTTTATCCCTTCCCTCCTCCTCTCATCCTTCTGTTCATGCTCTTCCACACGTTCTTCCTGCACAATCTGCATCATTGCCACCTCCCTCCCCTCCATTCCCCCCTTCACCCATTCCATCCCATGCCATGCCTTGCCTGGGACCATTTATGCACGGTTCGGTCTCTTACAGCGGAGGAACGGACCCAAAGAGGTGAAGGAAAACACCCCAAACAGCCTGAAGGTACTTATTAATCTGGGAGGGGAGCAGAGGGATGTTTGTAAAACGAGATCAAGCTTAGCTTTATAAGAGAGACGACGGCTAATGTGATTCATTAGAAAGCTTTAAATAAAAATCTTGTAGGATCCTCAGGAGTTAAGATGGATTGGTAGCATCCTTTCATGTAGAAGGGACTCTTTGTAGGTAGCATGCTACCATAGGAAGTTTACAAACTTGCCTTTCGTGGAATACTTTAATAGATAGGAATATCATATTAACTCGTCCCAGTAGAATGCCGTAGATAGAAACTCAAACGAGGAGTTCTCACTCTTATGGAATTTCTTCAGCAGTGAAGAAATCCTTCCTGTGCCTCTTGTTGCTAACATATCTTAACCCCTTTCTTTAAAATGGCCGTAATTCTTGAATCCTGAAAGGATGCTGGATATGGACTATCTGTACCCAGTGTACACTGTCGATAGCTGTCCATAGGGTGTAAGTCAGATGGTAAAGCCAAAAAGTTGTTTAATTAGATATGTTTAAATAGATATTTTTGGTTTCTGTTTTGAAAACATCTACTATCAGACTGGACAGGAACTAGCCGTCTTGCAAAACTAATAACAGCCAACAAGTTTCTTTTTCTCGAGTGACATTAAAAAAACAAAAAGGGTTTGAACTGAAAGTTAATAATAATTAGAAAATGGATGTGGTTGACACTTGAAGAAATTGTCTCATTAACTGTCACCAAATTTTGATTTGATTTTTAATAGGGTTTTGTTCTCTAGAGAATCTTTAACAGTTCTTTACTAGCAGTAAATATGTACATTAATAGTCTTTAGCATGGATCACTTTCACTACGTAGCAATAAACCTTGTGAAGCGTGATTCTAATCATGGGCAGCGTGCAGTGCACAGTTAGACAGTTGTAAAACTAATTAGAGGTTTTTTTGTAGTAATTCACTGCAATCATGCATTGCACTTGATATATGACCAACCTTATC
This sequence comes from Apostichopus parvimensis, assembly GCA_000934455.1. Lineage (NCBI taxonomy): Eukaryota > Metazoa > Echinodermata > Holothuroidea > Aspidochirotida > Stichopodidae > Apostichopus > Apostichopus parvimensis. The sequence goes on from KN886032.1 coordinate 10,082, forward strand.
GCGAATATTACAGGTACCCACCTAACTTGTGCAAATTGTGACTTTTTAGTGAAATTTTTTCACTTATAATCTAACATTGATTTTCAGTAAGGATGCACATGGCTGGCTATACAAAAATAGGTATTAGTAAAGTTGGTCGATGGCATTTCATGGCATATTATTCCATGTGATATGTAACTAACCAAGGTTTGAGGGTGAACTGAAATATCGCAACATCCGAGTAAATCTAGTAAAAGGGTGGGGTGGGGGATGGGTGGGTGATATAAGGAACATCATTTTGATATCATAATTTGAAAAATATTCCTTTGGGACATCTATAAGAAAGTGAAGTGAGATCAGTCAAATGTATCATTTTAGTATTGCTAATTTTTTAAATGCTGTTCTTTGAAGATGAGCAGTATATTATTTAGTTTGGCAGCCATTTGCATGGAGTGAGGTACATTGAGAGAAACATTAATATTTACTATAAACTTAAAAAAACGTTTTGGTGAAAATTGTTGCATTTCAAATTGTTAGTATATATAGTTAAACTTTAGTATGAGTTGAATTTGCAATTCACTCATGAAATATGTAATATTGTGTTCGCCAATCGTGACACTTTAATAGCCCCAATCCTAAGTTCTTAAAGTAAGGATTTCATCATGTCTACTCATTCATTCTCTCTTTCAGGAAAGAGTGCCTTTTGCAGTGGTTGGCAGTAACATGATCCTAGAAGCTAATGGCAAGAGGGTCAGAGGTCGCCAGTATCCATGGGGTATAGCAGAAGGTTAGTAGCTGCCTTGTCTTTCTCTCCAGTTCCTAGGCTAATGAATCCACTTTGGGAACAGCTACAGAAGTTAATGAGATTCTTTGGATTTACCAAACTGGAAATCATGGTTACCATAGGAACAAAGATCAGACATAAATATTTTTGCCTTTTGTATAGTATATCTGCTACCAAATTTGAGCATGTGAAAGTAAAAGCATTAACCATCAAAGATCATTTATATGTAGGCAAAAGTTAACCATTTAATAGAAACGAAAGCCCATCACACTTGATTAAAATTTACATTACTTCTGGTACGATTCAGTTTCTTGAATTTTATTTCTTTTTGTACTCTTTCCTGTTTTTCATTTCACTCCAGATGCATGGCTAGTTTTTGTCATGATATTAAAGGGCTCTTTTATAATGATACATTCTTTGCTGTTTTTATTTATTTTTCTCTCCAAAAAAGTATGATATACTTCTGTTCTCAGTGATATCAATTCTGGTCTTGTGTCATCTGTACTACCAAGTATGCTAATTTGTAGTCTAATTGTAGTGTAATTGTAGTCTAAAGTATGCTAATCTGTACTACCAAGTATGCTAGTTGTACGTATAATTCCTAGTAGACCTGATTTTAAAGACTGGTGCAGTCTGAAGCACACTTAGGTTATAAATTAGGTTAGGTCTAAACACAAAGTTGTGGTAGTAACTACTTTTGAAATATTGCTTGGGGTTGAAAAGGAGGTTGTTCACCACCCCCCCCCCCACACACCCAACCCTGGATCTGTGCCAGGTAGACAGTGGTCATGTCAGGGTGTTGTAAATTCTTCAAGTCATCTTAGATAAATCTGTTGGCCTTCTGGGTAACTTCCATCAGTTGGATTTGATGCCCGCCAGCGTATTTGTTCATATCTGGGCCATCTGACAACCTTCACAAATCAGGACCCCTTTAATATTCTTGTTTCATGTTTGGACATTAAAAATGAATTAATTGCTTCCCTTTCTCATCAAAATGGTTTCAAACTTCTGTTCAAACTGAAATTCTCACGGGTGGTGCTCGTCACATCTTGTTAGTTATTTGCATAGCTCGAGTGAGTCATATTTTGGAACAATGTTCCATGAACAGACTGCGAGAGAAAAGACAAAATATATGACAGGATGGACCAGACAAAGGAAAGCTTAATCCTGAAACTACGTATAATTTAATAATCTTCGTCGGTTTCAGATCATTAGCGATTCTGTTTCATTTTCTTGTGGCTTTGGTATTACTCGTGAATGTAATTAAAATGTTTTGGTGAGCAGAATGTTCTATTGGGGTTGAGATATGAAAAGCGACGGGAAAATTTGAATCTGGAGTGGAGAGGAATGTTTCTCAGCTGATGCTATCGCTGGACGAGCGATATTGTAATATAATACGGTTAGATAAAGTTTGGTATTTGTGTAAGAAGACAATAATGATAGGCAAAGGATAATGAACATACAAATAATGAGGCAAAACTGGTTAAAGGAATGTAAGAACGTAGAACATCAAATTGCTAGAGTAAAATATGCAATGTTGAGAGTGGTTGTTGGAACATCACTACTGACAAAACTGAGGGTTAAGGGGTTCTAGAACTTTAACCAGTTTTGATAGTATGTTCCGGCCAGCTGCATCCGTTGCGGAGTGACGTCCCAGCAGATTATTAGTCTATAATTCTCATGTATACACAAGAGAATGCCGACGGTTCTTTGAGGACTATGGCAAAACAGCAGCAGCAGCAGAACTGGATTCAACCAGTTGACAAGATGGGAGTTAATGATTTATGAATCTAATTTTGAAACATCTTTTTAAATTTCGATCAATACTAGAGATTTCTTTTTTCAGTTTTTGTTGTTGTAATTTTTGCTGGCATGATCCTGATCAGAACCCAAGGTCTATCACTCCAGCCTCAATTTTTTTTAAATTTTAATTTGTTCATTTTACAGTTGAAAATCTGGAACACTGTGACTTTATACCTCTTCGAAATATGCTGATCCGAACGCACATGCAAGACTTAAAAGATGTAACCAATAATGTCCATTACGAGAACTATCGCTGCAAGAACCTGACGGCAGTCACAGCTGGAGATGGCAAGAAACCATCACCTAAGTGAGTTTTTTTTGGAAACATTTCAGACTATTAAAGCAAAAAATGGTCACAGCATGAAATTGTGATTGTTGCACTGATTCTAAGCCCAAGAGGAAAAAGTAGTTTTTGACATTTTTTTTTCTAGGAGGAAGGAGGAGGAGGGGGGATTAGAGGGTTGCCAGGGTGGTGGTTGAAGAAGATAGCAGGTACATTTCCTTTGGCTAATTTTTCACATTTTTGATAATGGTTTAAGAAGACACCTGCTTTAGTGACTTTCACTGACCGAATTGCTGTTAGATGTCTTTTTTCCGCAATCATTCATTATCAATCTCTACTTATGTTGCTAGTCCTGTGTTTACATATGGTTTGACTCGCAAGGAATCTCACACGGGTGTAGTTTTAAAGAAAGAAAGGTGGGATTCTGGTGGTACGTTGGTCTTACAAAATTTTGATTTTTTTTTACTTCAGAATGGTAGGCAAGAATCCATTGGCCCAGTTTGAAGAGGAGAAGAAGGAGCATGAGGTCAGGATGCAGAAAATGAAGAGCGAGATGGAGCAGGTCTTTGAGATGAAAGTACAGGAGAAGAAACAGAAACTCAAAGATTCAGAAATGGATGTGAGTGTTGAAGGATCACCGATTCAAACTAGGATCCAGTTACGGTGTTATTTATAAAAGTGTTTTTTACCCCCTATATCTAGGGATCACTAACGTTGATATGCATCCACCACCATCAATAAATAAGGTCTGTAAACTTGAGTTATCATATACTAGGATCCAAGAACAGGGAGATCTGATAACTAGATAAATATGTATAGAAATATCAATATTGATCTGAAGTAGGATCCAGTTGCAATGATGTTTATGCAAACTGTTACCCCCCGTGTCTAAGGTTGTTAGGGTTAATGTTGTTAGGGATCCACCATCAATAAGGTCTGTGCACTTTAGTTATCATATACTAGGATCCACTAACAGTTCTATCTGATAACTGAATAGATGTGTAGAAGGATCATTGATTTAAAACTAGGATCAGGTTATAGTGATATACAAATGTATTATGGATCCACCATCAATTAGGTCTGTGAAACCTTAGTAAATGTATACTAGGATCATTGACATGAAACCAGATCCACGAACAGTGAGATCCGATAGTTTATCACAGTCATCATCTGTTGTAAATTTCGGCACGACCTAAAATTGCAATCGTTAACCCATTTACTTTGATGGCTCCTCCCTCCCATAGTTACAAAAACGCCTGGAGACGATGAAAAAGAGCTTAGAGCAGCAACAGAAGGAAGTTGAGGAGAAGAGGTCAAGGTTTGAGGCTGAGAAGAAAGCGTTTGAGCAGTTAATGGAAGACAGAAGAAGGAATGATACAAAGTAAGTTAACGAGGAACAAGAACTCATCAATTCAAGTCGTCTGAAGTCGGCAGAAAGATCTTACAAGTAACCGTAATATGGTCTTCATCTGTGGTCAGAGACAGCATTTCAATAGGTATTAAAAATCTAAAAGAGAAAGGTCAAGAATTGTCAGTAGGTGGTACCTACAAGGTATTAGCATTCTGAAGTCATTCCTTGGTTACAGATATGTAGGTTCTGAAAAACATGGAATTATGGTGGGAAGGGTGGGGGGGAATGGCACAGGTGAAATTCCACAAGAATACAATAATATTTCAAATGACTTCATAAGCTGTTGGTAACAGGTAGGTAGGTAGGTATTGCTGTTAAAAAAAAAGAAGCTTTTGGCACCAAAACGTTGAAATAAGAAAGTGTGATATCACGTTTTGGTAGCAGGTACCGACATGAGATGATCTTGATGGGAAACATTACAGGTTTCTGAATTGTTACAAGGTAACACAATATGTACAATCGTGTGTCTCTCTCTAGGATTTCTTGACGTGTTCTGCCACAGCTTTTTTAAAAAAATGGGTCTTCCTTCTAGCTATGTTTTTCCCATTCTTTTGTGGTGTTATATCCCAGAATGATTATTAATCTTTGGTCAAATGTGTTGGTATGTTTGTTTGAATATAGATATAGAAGCTTGTAGCATCTCTTCATGTTGTTAGCACCTCATGTTTTTTTGTATACTTTGCACACAGTCTTGGCCCTGTGATTTTACCCACAGAGCCCTGGAATGCAGTGAATTCATGCATGTCCATCAAAATTTTCACACAGTTATTTATTTACTTTTTTCCCCGACATTTTTCAATTTCTAACCTTTGCCATTGTATTTATCTGTGGAGCACAAAAATACCAGTGTTGCACGGTAAACTCAATATTTTGCCATAAAATTTGTCTGGTCTTACTTTTAGCAAACAAAGCTGTGGAAAAAAAGGAAGAAAAAAAGAGAGAAATGAAAGGAAAAGGAAAGAAAAAAGAAAAGCAAGAATACAAGCATTTCGCTTAGCAAATTCTGAACTTCATTTCAAGTACTCCGTGCCTCTACATGCTTTGAGGTAGTCAGATACGACTCGCCGACCAACATAGAGATCTCCTAGGAGTACAATGTTACACACATATCCAGACAGCATTGAATTAACATTATATTAGGTTGTTAAAAATGATGAAACAATGAGTTTTAAACTTCTTCTACCTCTCAGTTCTTCCGCAATGGAGAAGTAGATACATTTAGTAGGAAAGTATCGACCAATATTCAAACAGTGTCGCCAGGCTTCTAGATGTTATGTTTAGTCGACATCTTCATTTCACAGTTATATAATCTTGGCCTTTCAGCCAGTCATCGAATGCAACATTCTGTTTTTTTAGTTCCTGGAAGCCTTTCTGGCTTCCATCATACCTTCATTTGCTACTGGTTTTCATCATCTTATAGGAAGTCCAAAACCCTGAAAGGAGGTCGTCTGTTTGCAAGCCCTGGTCACGACTAAGTTAGGGTTTGTGATATATTTTGTGTAAGTTTGTCACGCATGAGCATGGCATAGCCACAAAGCACCCCCATATATATCACTTAAATGTTATCATTTCATTTCTTTTATATTCGCATGACATCACTTGCTGGGTCAATCCTTTTCATGTCAGATTGCATATTCGAATATTCATCCACATTTACTGAATATTCCGTCATAAACACGCACTGAATACTGATTATTATAAACATACACTGAAGGTTGAGCCATAAACATACACTGAATATTCAGTCATAAACAGCACTGAATATGCAAACATATACATCACTGAATATTCAAACTTAAACAGCACTGAATATTCAGTCATAAACAGCACTGAATATGCAAACATTATACATCACTGAATATTCAAAGATAAACATACACTGAATATTTTGTCATAAACAGCACTGAATATGCAAACATATACATCACTGAATATTCAAATAGAGACATCACTGAATATTCAATATACCAAGGTTTTGAAAGTCCCTAATCTCTAACATTCTGTAATAATTATAAAGTTGTACCATTTCTTCATAAGATCATCTGCTTCCTCAACATACTTTGAGAAACAGAATTGACTTCCTCTGAGTGTTTTATGGAAGATAACCAGCCCACAACTTGGAAAGCTTTTCACCTGTATATCACCTGCCTTTCCTTGTCTCTAATATGATGAGCTATGTAAAGTTTGTTTTTCTACTTCCACTGATAACCAACCTCCCTTACACTCTCTCTTAATAGTAACCAATAATCAGTAAGAATGTGACAGTAGGTAGAGATATTTAACAGATATTAGAAGTTGGATGAAAGGATATTACCTGTAGTACGTGGCTGTGTTGTCTGTCTGTCTATTTGTGCTGAGTAAGTGTGTTCACTGTATGAGTAAAGTCTCTGGCTACAATATTGTATTGTGTTGTATTATACTATGCCGTATACTTCATGTCACATAATACATACTCAATGCACCTTGTTGAAAGTAGGGGTAACTATGGCAACTGACAGTGCTCACAATATTCTATGGAAGGGTGACTAACATTTATATATATACTGACTTTTAACATGGTGCACAAGAGAGCTTGTACAAATTTGAAAATGACTAGGCCCTCCTTTTTTTTTTTTTGAGGGGGAAGGGGAAGTGGGTGTAGGAGAGAATAATTCTGTATACCGTTAAAAATCTGTCAAATACAGTATCCCACATTAAAAGTGAAAAGCAAGATCGCTAATGATCACCAATTTTGCACAATTTTTGCACAACTTAGACCACTCTTCCATCCAGGCTTTCTTTGGCACCATCCTGATCATTGTGTTCTGTAGTCATGTATTTCTTTCCAAAGTTTCTACATTACATAAAGTTCACCCTTTTTACTACTACGGTCATATTTATTGGAACCGTTTTGATTTAGTATGTATGCAAAGGGATGACATCATTTGGGAGTGAAGACAGGCTTTATAAATCCCAGAGGGATTAAACAAGATCTGTAAGGGAGATTAATTTGAAATTGTTCCAAATCTCTTACATATCTTGTGGAAAGTATATTCTTAGTATTCATTATTATGTAGTAATTGTTAAGGAAAGAGTGAGGACATCTGTCATCGCACACTAACCAGTTAAAAAGTTTTTTTAACAGTGCAAGGTAGGTTGTATGTGTGTGCAGCATTGCTTATAGTGATGTCGTTGTATGACCGGCTATAGTCAAATAGTTTCCCCGTCGTCCGGTAGAGCATTCGCCTTAATCTGCATGTACCCTACCCCTGATCCTAGCATGTGACTCCTCTCCTACAAAGATAGATGCTTTATCAAGTATAAACCTAAGCTTGATCCTTTATGGTATTTCTGCTGCCATGGTTACTGGCTAACATTACATGCTGATGAATTCCTGAATCTTGGAGGTCACTTCATGGATGTGTTCGTATAACGTTTGATGAATGTGGTAAAAGCTGTGTGTTCAAGCGGCTAAGCAGTGAAGTCGCAAAGTAATGATTACAGACTGTTTATCTGAAAAAGGGAGGCAAAAGCTTTAAAACTGGGTGTGTTACTGCATTTGTCAAGGCATATCGGTAAATGGGTGTAGCAAGTTATGCACATCCCTAGAGCTGAAGTCTCATTGTGCACTATAAGATTGCCAGCCAGTATGTTGCAGTTCTTTCAACAAAACTCAGTTCTTCTGTAAAATGTGGTTTGCATTTGTAAGTTGCTAGTTGGCAACTTTCTGAAAGAACTTCTTTTGGGTTGCTGCTGGAGCACGTGGCATGTTTGCTCAGGATCTTGGTTTTAATTTAGAGTTTTTAAAAATTGATGTAAAGGAAAACGGTAGGCAATTATTTAGTAAGGCTGTATAGTTGAGAGGTGATAACAGTCTTTTGAAGAAAAAGGGGGAGAGGATGAAAAAAGCAAGAGAGAAATTTGTTGTGATGAATGAGCATTGCTGAGATGGGCAGTTCAAAACCTGCTCTCCTGGCTTCCTTGAAAGTATCAGCTTCCATTTGTTAAGGGAGTTGTTTGCTGCATGACTGTGTTTATAGATAGTGAGCCACTTGTCAAGGAGATTTCAAAGCTGCTGCATGTTATATAAAGTAGTTGCTACATTCTGAATAAAAGTCCTTGTTTACATGTTTAAAATTAGGTATTTACCACATGTCCACAAAGGATATTTGCTACATTGCCTATAAAGTAATTACTACATGTGGAAAGTATTTGCCAGATGTCCACATAATGTATTTGTTATGTGTCCTCTCACAGCATAGTGCCACCTACCACCCCCCTCCCCCTAACAGGAAGAACCACATCTGGGTAAATTGTGTAGTGGTAGAAGCATAATTTCTCTTACCTTCTAGAAACTTGATCTCTTTGAGTGAAGCACTCTGTGTGGACTTTCAACAATGTTTCAAATCGGTTTAGAAACAGAGCTTTTACACTTGTTTTTAACATTTACTGTGCATTTCACCATAGAGAACCTGCTGCTGCTCCTATTGACCACCTTAAAACATTTACAAATCATTTCAGGAAAAATGCTCTCCACCTTCTCAATTCTTTTTTGCTGTTTAGGCTGATTGAGTAATTATCGCTGAGCCAAACAATTATGGTACCATTAAGAAAGTATTCACTGAAGTAATTTTGTAACGACTGTTACCTGAAAGTTTCATGCTTGGTTGTTGAAAGTACATTCTGCTAGAGCAATATTAAAAATATATTGCATATATCGGCCACAAATTCATTGTTCAAGATGTTGAAGAGTAAAAGGCCATATGTTCAAATATAGGAAACATAGTACTGCTTTTGTATTGTTAGTTTATTGGATTAATAAGTTCAGTCTAAAAAGGGTTACAGGTTTAAAATCACACGTGGCATCACAATTTGTTGAATTTTTTTTTTGGTTGGTTGTAAGGTGGGTTGTTAGTTTTTCAGCCTGTTTTGTTCAATTAAGTTGATGATATCTACTATACACTCAGCCATACCCTCACTCCTCTTCCACACACATGCTGGACTCAATCCACGTCTTAAAGTACAGAAAAACACATTCAGCCTGCCGCACACTGCCCGACCGGTCATGACCCAAATCAACTTGACCCCTGTGACCCACTTTTGCGATTGAAATGTATAACCATGATCTTTCTGACCTCTGCACAGTTAACGACAAAATGTAAATGAGCGCACAAAGCAACAGTTTTCTGTTAACAACCGGTGTTCATTAAGGTCACATGCAGTATTCCTCTCCCACATTGGTTACATTTTGTCGAGACCGGGCAGTTTTAGTCTGAACTACCGGGCACTGCCGACTGCTATTGGGAAGACATGTTCAATTTTCAGGATCTGAAGCCAGAAGCGACTCGAAACTGACAAAGCTTGATCAGTCGTATTCAAAGCAAATGCACGCTGCCCGACTGTCCCCAATTTTTCCACGTGACGACGGCAGTTTTCGGCAGGCTATAAAGACATCTCTGCGGTCACAAAGTTTCCAGAGATTTTTAGTTTCTTGTCCCTGTTTCTTTACACCTAAATCTTACTGATTTTTAGAAATGTTTTACTCTTTTCAAAATGAGACAAGAAAGAAAATGAAAAGAAAGTTGATGAATATTAACAAAATCATGATCAACAATGTATTTTCTTCTCGTTTCTTTCTGCAGGTCTTTGGATAAACGTAAACACAAGAAGGCCATCTTTTGACATCTCCATACGGACATCTGTGTAGTAGTAGTAATACGTCCCATAATATCAAGATGCGAGTGGGCTTTGTCACTGTTGCTGTAACCACTTACCAGCATCAACTTTAATTTTTGGAGTTATTTTACAAACCACCGTTTTTTTCCCCCCTTTGGAGAGGAACTGCTTATACTCCATGGCTTCCCTTCTCCACAATATCCCAGCCTCCCTTTTGACCATCAGCTCCAGTTCACCTGTTTCCTCTACAAACATGGCATCTAAGGAAAAAGTTAGGAGATTGGCAGTCCGGCTGACAAGCCTACCGACCACTCAAACGTTAGAAAAACAAAACAAGAAAATATCGGGGGAAAAAATATATCACAAAAAAAAGAAAGAAAAAAAAAATCCAATAGAGTTTTTGATATCTTTAGTAGAAGAATTTCCATAAATATTGAGTGGTGTATGGACAAGTAGACTGTATACACTTTAAAATGACCTAATCAATCATAGATTGTTGAGAAAGAGTATATGTTCAAGTTTAATATATTTGACGGACTATTCCTAGAGTCAAATTTGCCTTAGTGAATAGCTGACCACATCAGTAATCCCTGATATTGTGACTTTGGGTCAAAAATCTATGATCTTTGTACAATGTATTTTGGTTTAAGTTGCCTGGAGGACAAGAATATTTATGTATAACTGTTTAAGATTTTTTTTTCTTTTTTCGTTTTTTCCTTCTAAATATCTCTGAACATGATCTCTTGTAAATATTTCTAGTACTAAGCAATGTATACGTAACCTCTTTTAGTGTCGAGATACCCTCGTCCCCCGCCCCCTCGCCTTTCCCCTCTACCCTTCCATACTAACATGCAAAGAACCACCATTTGACAGTTACCATGGTGATAATATTCCATTAAACATTTTCATATCTTGTGAGTTTTTGGTAGGTGATGTTTATTTGATAGAAATAATGTTTTAGGATGGTTTATGATGACATAACTTCGTCCATGATAGGTCATTTGTAATTAGCAATTCCTGCTTTGGCTGGTGAGGTTGATAGAGATAGTCTTCACTGATATGGTTCCTTCTGTGTTCATACCACAAAAAGACAATTGACGTGTCGACTGCATGCATCTTCATGGAGACCCTTCACCGCTGCTTTTAATATCTGGTTTTGTAATTGGTGCTGTTTGTTTACTATTTTGCGTTTTGTTTTTGTACTGGTATCTTAATACTTATCTTTTATTTAATCCAGAGGATGTATGCCAGAGTACGAATCGATACAAATATGTCCATTAACTTTGTATTGTCTCTTTGAATGATTCAAGAAACGAAATAATTTTAGAAACAATTTTCTGTAGTGAATGAGGTTGTACTCGGTCAATACTTATCACTTGCCCAGCAGGAAATAAGTGGACCAAAGGAATGAATATTAATCAGCTGATTCTCTGTGAAAACTTCTGCCTAAACATTTCACCTAAATCTGGAAGGATCTTAATTTTTGTTGTTGTAGCAGGAACTGTGAGTTTATGAGGGTACAATAATGTACAACGTTGCTTTGTCGTTGAGGGTATTCCATGCCTATAATAGGACCGCAGAAGTATAAACATTTGGTATAGAAATATTAAGGAATGAACAGCAGGAGATTACTTCCATCTCTCAGGCGAAAGGACCACCGGTTGAAATTTTTTTCTTTGTTTTTTTCCTTTATTAAATTATTTGGGTTTCAGATCTGTTGTCAACATTTTGCAAATAGCAGAGAATAAGTTATGATATTTTTGATTGGAGATACTGTTAGTGTCTTTGTGGAGGGGGGGAGGGAAGGATCAGGGGTGGGGGAGTGGGAGGGTTAAGGGGTGGAGGGTGAAGAAAGGATGAGGGTTTGGTAGTTAGCTATTAATTCTGTTTTCATCTCAGTAATTTAGGATGATTAATGAAAATTTGTAAAGGTCAAACAACGTGTGGCTTAAAAGAGGCATTTTGCATTTGTCCGTCAGCTTTGCCGCAAAATGTAAAACATGAAGCAATAAATGTAACTTCTAAAAGACACAAAATGCAGAGCTTTATTTGTTTATACTCCAAGATTGCTTTTTGGCAAGTAATTAACAAATTTAGTCAATTCTGACAGATTTGTGATCAAGACACTTTTGCTACATTCAGTCATTTCATCACATGGCTTTGAATGAATGCTTGTTCAAATACAAAATCACAATCAAATTTATGGCGATTTGAAATGAATCTTGAAAAATAATTTGAAGTGAAAAGCAAAAATGCATTGTCAATGGGATTAATTTATAGCAAGACTAAGTCTTCTGATTTCATACCAAATGCTGTTTCTATGTGTGACTCCCAAACTGTTTTAATCTAGTCGGTATAATGATCTTTCCTATTCCGTGTAAACATATATACATAATCGTACCCTGGAAAAGATTTAATTTGTATTTTTGTTGATTATCTTTCTCTCAGACAATGTGTACAGTGCGAATATGCTTCATGTAGCCGAGATTGTGAACAGTTTGATGGAATTTCCACACAATTAAAAAAAAAAATTCAGTAACAATTTAGCTAATTTTATTTATCATATTTTTAAGTTTTGGCTTGATGAACTTTATTTGTTTAGAGTTCATAGCGACTTCTTTGTACACTTATCTATATCTTGTGTAGATGCTGTTTATGTCTTCTTTTTCTTCCAAACTTTTGTGTAATCACCAAATTCTGGAAATAAATTGGCTTGTCACAGGTCAATTAGGGAAATAAAGTAACAATACAAATGTTTTCTTATTATTTCTTCTCTGTAAACTGATAATAAAAAAAGATTTTTCCTCCATGAATTTACAAAGACAGTACTTTGTTGTGTTAGTTTTACTTTCACATCAATAGCCCTATACTTTTGGCAGTAATTAACCTTTGGTGTGCAAAATAAAATAGTAAAGAGAAAAGGGTCCCCTGAATTCCTCTTACTCCCATAACCATCCCCCTTCCCCATTCCATTTCCAACTAAACTACACAAACTTTTCCTCTACCCATCAATTCTTAGATACTGTCTGGAATGAAGAAACAAGAGAAATTTGGAGAAAGAAATTGTTGCATCATCATAAATGACCAAACTTGAACGAAAAAAAATCGTGAAATTGTTAGGCTTTGGGAACAGGGATCTGGTTTTATAGTCCCTTGTTACCATAGGTTACTACTTTTTTTGTTCACTAGAGAATTTGGTCAAATATTTGGTAGCCGTTGAGATAACACCCTTTACTTATTGTTTGATGATTCACAATTGATATAATAATAAAACGTTAACCGAAGGTCATTTCTGTTTGATGAATTGTTGACAATTCGAGAAGTATTCTCCTCGCCAGTTGCTCTCGGTACAACCTGTCACAGCATAAGCAAGACAAATTTAGCACAAAGGGGATTTCCCTAATGAGAGAGCGCCTCCATGACTCAATTTGAAGTGTCATCGTATATCTTGCACTGTAGCATGTGTTGATCGAATAGGCCAGCATACCTATGTAACGACGCATACAGTCTAGTCATAAGCTGAGTAACACAAGTGAAGGTCTTTCTGCATACAGTTAACATAATTCACGAAACGCCTGTGGAGAGTCACATGTAGATTATCGACGTTGGTCAATAGAAGACTGTTTCAGTTACTACTTGAAAACTGTTTGGTCAATCGTAAATATACTGAGATCAAAATGACAACAGTTATCCGAGTGAGAAGGAAGCGAACCACAGATGCATTAGAGAATCTCGTTCTACCGTTGAAACGAGCAAAAGTGAACAAACCAACGGGAACTACCGGTAACCAAGCTGCCAATACTCCCCTAAAGAGTCAGGATGACAACAAAGCAGTTTTCACTTTTGCGGGGACCGTGGAGAGGAAGGTTGGTTTTTACAGGCTGATTATATATGATGTGCTGCAGTTACATAGCCTAGGCTAGTTCACTAGCCTAGGGCCTAGGCTATGTTAGTTCATTACCATTGATATGGGAGAATTATTTCAATTCACCGAAGAGTTGACAATCTAGGCTAGATTTGCAACTATGTTACTGTAACTTTGTAAGGCTAGTGCTCCTGCACTTTTTATTACTCCTAGTTCTACTCCCATTGTAGTTTGTACACTGTTGTGTTACTGTTAGTATTCCGAGTAGTGCCCAGTGATACGTCAGTAGTGTATTTCTAAAACAGGTAAGGCTGAGTGCTAGGCCAGGTCGAAGGTAGTAGTAGTAGTAGTAGAATGGTATTTTTTGTATTGAATAGTAAATATATGAATAACATAAAGGCTAACTGCAATTTAAAGCTTGTGATTTCTGTACAACATTCCGGAATATTTTTAAATATTTAGGTAAATTATCCACGTACGAAGCTTGCTGTGTAACTGCAATCTATATTTAGTATGTTATTGGCAACGTATGGTGATTAGGTTTACCAGGTACTGATGACCAAGTCTGCTTTTCGAATGTTTCATGTAGTACTAGTAGGCATTCAGCAACTTATTCGGCTGATTTGAAGCAAAGCTGGTTCAGCAGTTATTATTTTCATAAATCTTAACGACTAACATTAATTGCTGATGATGTACTTAGAGATTGAGGTCAATAAGGTCACCATTTACAAAAGTGGAGGAAACTTTTTAAAAATCTTATTGTCAAAGCACATATCTCATAACCTGGACTACATTGTGAAACATGTAGTACTTTTGGAATTCCAGAGTTAGCCTAACATTGACTAAGGCCCTGTGCGCTTCTTGCCGTTTCTTTTATAAATACTGTGATTATGGTCGGAGTGCATGTGGGCTAGATAACATTACCTAACTTGTAAGCCATTGGTGAGAGGTTGTAGCTAGCCTGGCAGGACTGTTATTGTCCATGGCCGTGCACGTGAAGCATTGAACCCCACTGTAGCATCTGGATGGAAAATTGCTTCGTGTATACAGTACATCTCATGAATAATTTCTTAGAAAGTTTCACTACAGTTAAACTTGAAACAGTGACATATTAATAAAAATGTCTATAAAAATTCTTTTTTTATAAGAAAATAGATTTTGCCTACTATCCTGGTAAGCTTTAGGCCCCCCTAAATTAAGATGGCACTGATAAGTTGTTGAATAAACAATGATAAAATTGTTGACTTGAATATATCTGCTGTAACAAGATCTTGGGATTGTACCACCAGATGTGAAGTGTATGCCATAAGGCTACGTGGCTCATAAAATGGCTAGCTTTCAAGCCTGGTATTTATAATGTTCATTTAGGATATACCATTTGTTTTGTGGGGGGGGGGCATTTCTAGGGGGCTGCCATTGGATTTTGAAGACAATATATACAGCAGGAGCTGCAAGCTTACATCAGGGAGCTGCTACTCTAACAGCTCCCTGCTTACATAATTGGTAAAGCATTTGTACTTTCAGATCCATTCATTGTGGAAGGTAGTTACTGAAAGAAATGCACTGTATACTATAAGTTGTTCTTTTCCATAGATCTAATCTAATAAAAATGGCCCCCTTGGGAAGGATTTAATTTATTTTTAAAGTTGGATAGGAAAGTGCTAGAAACAAGTTAGATCCTTGGTAGGTGTTGAGAGGTTTATACTTCAAGATGTGATGTAATGTAGCCTCATCATTGATTTTCTTAAATTTGCCTTGGGGGACTTGTCAGCAGCTGTTTATACAAGCGCTTACTGGTTTATATACGAGACAAAAGAAATAGAAGGCATAGAAACAACTATTAAAACAAAGAACTAATTAAGATCACCAGAAGCGTAAAATGTGGAAAACAGCATTCATAATTATTATTAGGTTCTGTGCAAACTCAACTATATAGACAGTACACTTGAACATTCTGTAGTGAGTTCAAAAACCTTTCCGTATCAACCGATGAATTTAAGTCTACTAGGAATTGTGATTAGTGTTAGAGTTAATTATCTTTGGGAGATCTGGTATGTAGTTCATTAAATGCAGAAAAAAATGAGCTGAGCTTTTTTTAGTTTCCAGTTTCCACTGCAATTGGTGTTTGGAAGATGTATCGAATTAAAAAACGCATTTAAATCCTTTATCCTTGTTTCATAAATGAAACACTTTTCAAATCCACAGACTTTTCTGAAAAATGATCGTCAGTTCAGTGGAGTGCCGTTTATGCAATAATCAGTCAGCTCAACTCTCTGGGTAGTCATGTGGTTGTGTAAATTGTTTCTCGTCTTTAAAGCCTAGTTATATATATATGCAATCCCTAATTAACAGGAAATAAGCAATTGCTTAACATTATAATCATTTGTGTACTATCATCACAATCATGACCAAGTATAATTTTTGCCAAAACTGAATGACTTCAAGACCAAAAGAATGGTGTCCCATCAGAAACAATCAGTAAATATTGTCGGGATGCTCTTATCAGCCTGACAGCCTGTACAGTATATAACTGATCAATGTGTGTTATAATTTAGGAAAGCGCCAGTGAGAACTTGATCTTCTTAGGCAACTTGGCATTATTTACCCAACGGCTAAACTTGGAAAATTCTAGGCCAGGCTACTGCAATGCTTGAACCGGATGCAACACAGAAATGGGCTGTATGTGAGATGCTATAAATAACCCAGTCGTCAAATCAAATTATTTTAAGTAGGTGAGGTAGACCTACTAAATCCAATTCTTCTACCATTTTTTAAATCAAATAATGAGTTTAAGTACTATGTGTAAAGGGTGACAGTGCACTGGGTTGTATCACTCTTGTAGTGCTATTTAAGTATGTTTTTAATACACTAGCTCGTGTACGTGTTTGTAGCTTGGAATGTTCTGAAAACATACATTTTTAGAGAGTTTTATTTGAATAGCTCACATAATACATTCTACCAGAGACTTTCATGCTCAAAAGATGCATTAATTCATGATATGAACATCTGTTTGAGTCTCTACAGTGCATTTACGTAGTTCCTGATTCTACTCTATGCTTTCGGATTAGCAGTCCCTTTAAGGTCATTGGTATTCTGCCAAATTTTCATTTTCAAAATTTGATAAAAAAAATTTGGAGTAAAGACTTTCTTGATTGGTTACAATCCCCCAAAGTATTCCTGGAGCTAGATGGGAGGTTGCAAGGGCAAAATTAGATGGATACCACATAGAGGCAAAATCAGTCGCGACTCTTAACTCGCAGTCGCAACTCCTGCTTAGTAGTCGACTACCGAAGTGCTGAATACGATTCGTGCTCATTTGGGTCGCTGCTCCCTACTGTTTAATGAATATCATAGCTTCTTCTTTACTGCATGATAGATTGGTAATGTGTCAAAAATCCATGGTTACGCCGCTTCAACTGGTCTACTGGAAATCAAGTCGATTTTTTGTATGCTTTTCAAAACTGACAGTTGGACAAACGGCTGTCACCTTTGTGCATGAGTTAAGATGCTAACTTCAACGTTGTTAAATACAGCAGTGACCAGTTGTTTCATTTCAAAAATAATTGTGGGCAATACCAATTACCTACTGTAGAAGTACTGTACCATGCTTTATTTGTAACATCCACAATAAGAACAAGAACTTTTGTTTTCTGTGTCTAAGGTTTGCTAATCATTTTTCTCAAAATTTACATTACAGTTTGCTTTGTGTCCAAATCTACAGCTCCAACAGAGGCATCCATCAATTTTTTGTATTCCAAATAATTCATCAAATTTTTTTTCATTAAATGATCTTCATGTAGCACCTCAAGCAATATATAATTATTCATGAATCATGATCAATCATACAGTAGATTGCCACTGCACTGGCTTACAAAATGACATTTGAAAGATTATCAATATTTAAGAAAATAACAGAATTTATGGATTCACTAAGCGTCAGAATTGTTTTCTGTTTGCTTCTTTTTTTCTCTCTCTGTTTGTCTCTCTCTGTTGATGACCTGATGGATTATTCAGTTTCGTACATGTCAGACAACAATAGAGTTTGCAGGTATATAAATCAGTCCCAGAGCAGCCAACAGTGTCTTGGCATTGTTAGGTTTTAGCATTGTGTGCAACTGATTTTAGCACAGGCTGTGAATGAAATGTAAGAGAAGAACAAATCAGAAGAGAGACACAGAGAGAATATTCAACTCATTTCAGTTTGTTTATCATATTAAGTTGACTCACTCTCTTATTGATATCTGTCTCCACTCAAAATCATGCACTTTTTCATCATTGGTTTGAAATTACTCACACCAAGAAGCATGTGGTTTGTACGTTTGGTATCGCATAAGAAGGCAAGAGAGTTTGAAAGTATCCATGGCTGACCCTTGATCTATTAGACTCACTTTGGGAGGACACAGGTCACCCTCCCTCTATCCTTCCCTAGCAATGTTCACCGAGCAGCAAGGAATAGTCGTTCCAAGGGAATTGTGGGTAGCTCACGTCACTCCTCTCTTTATCTGTCACAAAAAAACCAAAGTGGAAAATTCAATTGAAGATCTTACAAAGAAATAATAGTAAAGCCACTGACCGAAGCAGATGGACTCGTATTACTTTATTATAGTGGACAATATAAACCACCAAGATGGACATTCCTGCTAGCAGCTTAAGAGTACAGTATATTAGAGAATCCAACCACTTTTGATATAAAATCAAAGAAAAAATTGCTTACTTTTGCCTAAAAACTGAATGCCATCTCTTCTCATACTGTCAGTGGAGGTTGTAAAATATCCTTAACAAAAAAAAACAAGTATTAAAATTTGACAAATAACTTAACAGTTCACTTACAAACTGAGATGTTCATTTATTTAGATCAGTAGTACTTACTTGACTGTGAAGAAGTGAAGTCTTGATAACAAACAGCTTTTATCAATCATTCTCCTTTTTCCATCCAAGACTCTTTTGCTCACCATGTTAGCAACTGTTGTTTCCTACATTTACAATTACCGTTGATGAGTTTGCAATTTAGCAGACATTGTAGCAAAGACTTGATTATAAGTGAGAAGATCGCTGAACAGATGGTTGTATGACACGATATCCACCAGTTTGATCAAATCAGGTGGAGCGTTTTTGAGTCAAATCTTTCTCTCTCTCTCACTTGCTTGGTAAAGGATCTTAGCATTTCAAATTTGGCACAGTTCCAACAATTCCAATGAGTGATGGTCTGCTATATTGCAGGACAATTTGTTACTGGGAGTTTCCATGTAGAAGTGAAGATTTGCAGAGCTCTTTAGTTTCAAATGAAGTCAAGTTTAATCAAGTGAGAAATTAGGTGTCATGTTTCGTCAACGGTCAACAGCTGCTGAGCTTCTGGTTGAAGAAGACCATTAGCAGGTTAATTTATAGAGATGTGAAACAGTTGAGTTTTGGAAAATTCCTTACTTTTTCTGAAACATAACCTAACCCAAAGAGTGCTATCTGTGCAAAAATTTAGAAACGGCTGTTCCAAAGCAGATTTTCCCCCAAATTAATGTTAATCTATCTATAGTCAGTAATTAATGATAAATCTACAAATTTCAAACTATTTGCTACCTAGACACATTTTTTGTTTAAAGGGTGTGAAGACTCGAAGAAAAAAAATGTATAATGCCGGTAATCTGACTTAGTTGTGAATGAGGTGTAACAGAAGTGTTAGACATCACCATCGATCCCAGAAAATACACACACACAGCTTGCTACCATCGGGACTAGTGTACAGTCAGTACATACAGCTGCGGTCAATACCCACAGCACAGTGTATAAACGATACAGCAATGGACATCTCAGGTCCAGCTAAAGATAACAAGGTATCACGTTTCATTACTGTACTGTCTGCATTTTGTAGCGACACAAACAAAACGTCACTTGCAAGCAACTTGCAAGTTAACTTTTCAGATGGCTGCACACGGTTTGGGGCGAGCCTTCAATGCCTTTAATCATTGGAAATTTACAAATGAGGAAGTTTCACCAGGATGCTTAGAATATATTTCTCCTTTCATCAGTCAAAAATAAATTTTACATCTGGACTATCTGTTTGAAATCAGGCATCTCCAGGCCTTTTGGTTTTTGTCGGTGTGGCATCCGAAGTTTGTCACTAGTGAGATCCTTTGGAGAAATCTTTTTTTTTGCTTAGAGCAATCACTTGATTGATTTAATACATGTGGTGGACATATTTTGAATAGGTCGCTGGATAAACAGTTGATATAAAATGATCCCAACTGAAAAATGAACAAAACACAAATCGTCTCTGAGTGACCGTGAAGGTCGAGGTCAGAAGGAATGGACAATGAATTAAATAACTATGATGCTCCCTAATAAACAGATAAAAGGCCAGGCTACAAGAAAAAACAGATTTTTCGGATCAGAAGATTACTCAGATTACAGTTCTTATCTCCATTCTTATGTGCATCTACAACAAATCTACATACAGTAACCTGCTATCTAACTGGTAAATTTGTAGGTAGCACTGTACCCTTTTCATCCAACATATATGTGTACTGCACACTTCCCACTTTCTCCCACATGAAATCTACTATAGGAGCACGGCAACCTATGTATGTGTTGGTTTTTCTGTCCCCCCTGGTGAGTTTCTTCTGTCAGAAACAGTCTTGTGTCCATCCAAGCATATCATAGTTAAAAGTCGGGTCAGGTCCGATCCGATCAGGTGGAACAGTACAAACACAAACATCTACTTTTATTTGTACATACTAACCATGCATGCACATACCATAGTAGGGAAATGATGAAGCTAAGGAGTATTAAGTCTCTCATCTGTTTGATGTCATATATATATCTGACTTCTTTATCATGATCAGTGATATAAAGTATCATTCAAAGAACAGAACCTTTAAGTTCCCCAGGTTTTCCTTTGACATTTTGACAATTTCTGACTGAGCGTAATGTGATATTCACATCTGAGGTAGTATTAGCTAGATTTAAGATATCAATGGATAGATTCTCATTACAACTAATTGGGACGTTACTTATTAGCGAGTTATTAATTGCCCATGTTCTTGTTGTCGTCTATGCTTTCATTGTGGAATCATTACACTGTAGGTTCATGACCAAGTAGAGAAGGATCCTTCAAACAGGCCACAACCATGTTTATAAATATATGTATACATCTATCTATCTATAATACCCCATTTGCTTCTCTAAAAGTATTGTAAGCACCCTCCATTTAGCAAAGTTTCACAACAGGATACCACTCCCCTTGGACCCCTCCCCTTAGACATTAGGACATATGTCTCCTCCCCTAGATGACTGGGCATATTAGACCCCCCCCTCCCCATTGCCCTCCTGCTGCAGTATTTTCCTGAGCAACAGTGAAGATTCATCCGATACTGTATATTTTGTTCCCTATATGGATGATCTAATTATTAAGCACGCTCGTTGATTTGATCTAATAATTGTAACAAAGTACCTGGTCAAACTTCAATCATATTCTGGTAATTTCATTGAAAATTCAGATCTATTTAGAAAAAAGTGGGGCGGTTAGTTATAAAAGATTGTGCGATCATGTCATAACTTGACATTTAAAAAAACAGCAAGGTCTTGTACTTTTTCCGGGGAGTCTGCACTTGTTAACCCACTTAAAACAGAGAACTAGGATATTCCATCATTAAACTAATGTGCAGATGACATCAAGGTAAGCATATTGCTCAGATAGTTCATTAAAGTACAACCGTGACACTCGAGACCATCGGTTGAATGTTAAGTCAGCCTTGGAAGAATTTCATCTCAACTTGAAAGAAAATATCAGAAAAGCGTTCAAGATGGTTATCCTTAATTTCCTCTCTCTCTCTCTGCATGGAGCAGGTCTGCCAAATAAATTCCATCTATGAAACTTATCAATCATAAATTAAAGTTGTATTCTAGAGTATATGATGGTGTTGCCGTGTACAGAGTACTAGTTAAAAGATATTAAAAAAGTGAATGCAGTTACAGTACTTACTAATAAACTGTACATGCAATTGCAAAGCATTTCCATTGCTTAATTAAATTAAGTTCAAAGAAATCATTCCAGGAATGATGAATTTAAGCAAAAACTTGGCAAAGTTTTGCCAATGACGAAATATGCAATAACATTAAACTTGTGGGAAGAAAAAGTCTTGGTATGACAGTACATGTTTGATAAATTGTTAAATTAGTTAAATGTGTGTTAATCACGTAAGATTAGAGGGAAATCAAAATTAAATGTGAAAATAACCTTGGTATCACCCTCCATCACTTTGGAGACCTTGAATAGAATAAAATAAAATAATAATTGTGGTAGGTCTACTGCATAATCCACCCAAAGGGGAGTCTACTGGCCTCAAAACTACGGTGTTCTTTTCACCAAACATTTATGTACACATCTCTCTCCTAAAGTGTATATATTGATCATTCTTTGTTATTTTGCTGCGTCTTGGGACGAGGAAATTAACTGTTCAGACAACCAAAAAGTAGGACAAAACTCTTAAAAATTTACCCTGGGATGGATGGCCTGACTTGTACTTTTTCATTCATTTCAGTTTCATTCCACTGGTTCATGCTCGTAAACGAGATTCATTAACGGTTTATTGCTTCAGAGGAATTCTCTTTCTGATTCCTATCTTCGATTTCAAAGAAAGTAATTGCATTGCCATGGTGATAGTACAGTCCTAAAGTTATCTTCTTGATGAGAACAATTTGAGTTGATGTGCTGGTTCCCTTGTGAGTGTGTAAAGAAAGGATTGGTGCTGAAAATGATGAAGGCGTTTTTTTTCTTCTTTCTATTGATTCCAACTGAATAAATTTATACACAAAGTAAAGTCATAGGTTTGCCATAGTACAAGAAATTTGCATAGATCTACACTCTCTTGAGGTTAAACAAATTTATAGAGGCTTTTCTTCGGGAGGTTCAGTTTATCTTAGGACTCTTTATAATTTCAACATAACTATTTACTTGGCTTCCTAGCTTACCTGTCTCCTCACTTGACGCTAATTATTTATGTTCTACTTTGCTCAGAGTTGATATAGTAATCTTTAGCACTGTACACCCTCAGTAACTGGCCACTTCCAGTCAACCAGACTCCTCATATTTACCACCAAAATTGCTTCGATAGACGTATTGGTCGGACATGGACTTTGCTATCTTTGTGAATTTTCGTTCCCACCTGGACATGAGTTGGTGTTTAGTGTTTACTATAAAACCAGTATGTCCAAACAGTAGCCTCCAGAACCTGTCATTGCTGCCCGATGTTTAAATAAATCCTCACAATATTGTTTGCTTTAAATTACCTGAACTGGTATTCTTATGAATACCTGAACTGGTATTCTTATGAATACCTGAACTGGTGGTCTTATGAGTACCTGAACTGGTGGTCTAATGAATACTTGAACTGGTGGTCTTATGAGTACCTGAACTGGTGGTCTTATGAATACCTGAACTGGTGGTCTTATGAATACCTGAACTGGTGGTCTTATTAATTCCTCAACTGGTGGTCTTAAGAGGGCCTGAACTGGTGGTCTTATGAGTACAGTATGACCATGCACATGAAGCTACCCCAAAGTTTCCCAAACTGTCATAGAGGGGAAGACAACATTTCCAAAAATTTGATGAAGATAGTGACTTCATATTTGGGCACATTTGAAAAATGTATGAAAGAACAAAGGTATGAACTTTCTGGCTATTTATTAATATTTCAATGGGAAACAAGGTTTTACTTGAAACAGAAACAAGCAAAATAGGTAATAGGCCTATGAGAAATGTGGTTATGAAATGGGTCATATGCAACTGAACGTTACTTTGAATACACTACACCATGCAGTTAGTGAGCAACCAATGCAGTCAATGAAGAAAATTGTTAGTTGCTAATCTTCAAAAAAAATTGGCTTTTGCATTATTTATGAGCTTCAGAGCCAAGTTTCACTCCATTAAATTTGAGACTCTCGCATCCTCCGCAGAAGTTGTAAAGTTCATCCCTTGAGATATTTTGAGTGATTTTTAGATGATCGGTCGACAGTGATGAAGTGGTTACATTCGGTTGGGGACTTCTCCATTCGTCCATAAAAGCATAGATGAAGTCTGATATAAGCCATACAATACGTACAGTAGCTTCGATTTCACATTTAGTTTTTATCCAGATTTATGGATGGGAGTAGTTACTGTGTGTTAAATTCTATACAAGATTATGAATACTATACTGCAGACTACACTCATAGCCCTGTTAGTAATTAATGAGGTACATATCTTCAATTTGTATAGATCTGGAAGTACAGTTCCTTGGCTCATTGCAGATTTGATAACATTGTTCTGTCTCTTACCAATGCCATGTAAATTTCTTTTTGTAATTTACAGTGTAGTGCGTCTTCCCATGTAAATGACTTTTTGTAATATACAGTGTAGTGCGTCTTACCATGTAAAGTGCTTGTTGCAATTTACAGTGTAGCGTGTCTTACCATGTAAAGTGCTTGTTGCAATTTACAGTGTAGCGTGTCTTACCA
>KN886032.1:89982-101307 GCA_000934455.1 Apostichopus parvimensis
AATTGCACCAATCCTTGCAACTAACTGTCCGCTGGCCACTAAAAAAATGTTGCGAATACGTGAAGGATATATTCCTAGTGTTTAATTGCCATGAACAAGCGATCGACCATCTCATCATACACTGAATTTGAGATATCGCCTATTGGAATATAGGAATATTATGAAATTCATTGCAAGCTAAAGACTTGCAGGTGCTGGCAGGAAAATTGATCATGCTTATGGTGGGGGGGTAAATTTTCAGGGTGGGGGGGAATTTATCCTAGGAAAAATTCCCCCCCGGGGGGGGAAAATTTTCAGGGGGGGAAAATTTCCTGTTACACCGGTTCAATTGTCTAGTGGATAAAGGAAGTGCAGGCGTAAAGAAGCATACAGGAGGTTGTGGGTTCGATCCCTGGCCGTCCAAAGTAAGGTGGGTGTTTTTTCATCCAACATGAGCTAAAACTGTAAATTTGATAGCCCACCCAATGTGAAGTGTATGTAATAACCCATTTGACTGGTTCTACATATATATGTGGCTGCTTAAGTATGTAAAATAACTGCCTTCCTACCGGTGAATTATTATAGTATAACTTGAAACGAGTAAGAAATGGAACTCACTGGTCTGACATGTTTGAAGTTAAAACATCCTGAAGGTTATCAAAGTGAGAGAAAACAAAGGTTGCTGCATCTCCTGAAAAAATAATAATTTATAATAATAATCAATAAAAGAAAATAATCAATAAGCAAAAAATGAAAAATGAAAACAAAAATGAAGAAAGAATTAAGACCACGTAAAGTTGTCAGTCAATGTTATAACAATGCTGATGAGGAAGAAACATCTCTGAATATAGTTTTCAGGTAAATTAATCAGTCAGGCAATTAGTGTAAGACATCAGGGAAGATGAATATTATGTGAATAATATTTGAGAGTGAAGCAAAGGGGTGACATTCCTCCTTTTTGGTGCGGCTTCGTGCACTCTAGCTCCTCCAATTATGATCTCACCTTTCACCCCTGGAATAATGACCTTTTGATTTTATGTCTTTGTTTTGTTGATATGTTAATTGTTTATACTGTGTTATACAGGGAGTGACATACCTACTAGACAAGCCTACAAAGCTTTTTAGATCTCTTTCTTTTGCAATGTTTTTATACATCCTTTCATATTATTTGATATATACATTACTATATGAATACGTTGTGATTAACAATAAATGGAATAACAACTTGACTGTCTCAATGCCCCTCTAGTCCCTACTACAAAGATCGTACCCTTTTCAATGCCCCTCATACAAAGACTTATACACATGCCCCTCATTCAAAGACTCTTACAAATGCCCCTCATATAAATGCCTCTCATACAAAGACTTATACAAATGCCCTCATACAAGTGCCCCTCATACGAAGACTCATACAAAATGCCCCTCATACAAAGATTCATACTAACACCCTTCATACAAAGACTCTTACAAATGCCCTTCATGCATAGACTCATACAAATGCCCTTCATACATAGACTCATACAAATGCCCTTCATGCATAGACTCAAACATATGCCCTTCATGCATAGACTCATACAAATGCCCTTCATGCATAGACTCAAACAAATGCCCTTCATGCATAGACTCATACAAATGCCCTTCATACATAGACTCATACAAATGTCCTTCATACATAGACTCATACAAAGACTCAAACAAATGCCCTTCATGCATAGACTCAAACAAATGCCCTTCATGCATAGACTCATACAAATGTCCCTCATACAAATGCCTCTCATACAAAGACTCAAATAAATGCCCATCATTCAAAGACTCTTACAAATGCCCCTCATACAAAGACTCAAATAAATGCCCTTCATACAAAGACTCATACGAATGCCCTCATACAAATGCCCTTCATGCATAGACTCATACAAATGCCCTTTATACATAGACTCAGACAAATGCCCCTCATACAAAGATTCATACAAAGACTCTACACTCCTTACTGTATGAACTTATGCTGTAATCATGTGAATCATGTATAAGGACACCAATCATTGTGTACAGATATGCATGTAATAAATATAGGACACTTTCTCTAAACTTCAACACAGCTTCCTACAACATGCATGCCAGTGGCTATTTTCTAGGAAATCAATAATAAGTACCCTACTGTCCAATTGATAAAAAAAAGTCTTTTTAATTGAAATAAACTAACCTCCGTTGGTATACCGAAATAAGTTTGCTGGGAGTCGGATGGTGTCGTCAATTCTCAGTAGCTGACTGTTGTTGGTGTTAGTGTCATTTGACCCCTGGTCAATGACAGGCGGTAAGATGGTGTCTGTCAGGCCAAAGGTGTCAATAGGAAAACGATCCATGCAAGTCACTGCAACAACAGAAGAAAGAAAAAAATCCATGAGTAACCAATTTTAAGAATTGAGGCATTGAAGGAGAGGGAGGGGAGGGCAGGATTGAGTGAGGGGAGAGGAATAGCAAAAGTTTTATATAGCAATGCAAATTTCCTCTATACATGTTTCCATGTATTTTGGAAGGAAAGGTTATTGTACTGCCCTTCAATGAAATAAAATAAACTGAAAATAAACAAAAACCAAAAAGGTAGTTTTAGGTCGATTTCCTCCCTGGGTCCGCAATAGCTAATGATAGAGGTTTTAAAGGGACTCCAGGCAAAAACATTTACAGTGATATATCATAGGCCAACAAAACAAACATATGAGTGCATTCTTAATTGAGTGCTTCTAAATTAGTTTCCATTGTCATGATCTTCATCCTAGCAAAATATTAAATGTCTGGAATACTCATTTAAGGCCAATCGAAAAAAAAACTTGTCTTAAGACATTGTGATGGCGCTAGTTGAAGCAACAGAATTCTTCTGTTTTGCATTTAATATAACTATATGATGCTTCTGAGGAACTGACCTAAATGGTCGATATGGTTTAGACTAGTTATTCCAGCCACTTTCATTAGTGAGCCTCTGATGTGGTGTATTTTTCAATAAAACTAAAAGAATATTACTAATATTGCAGCCTGCATTGATGGAAGTTATTTCTAATAACGACAAATGAAATTAATTTCTTCCTGTAAGTTATTTCAGCATATTTCCACAAACCTACCTGGTAGAATTCAGCATATATCACAGACCTACCTGGTAGAATTCAGCATATTTCACAGACCTACCTGGCCGAATGCAGCATATTTCATGGACCTACATGGCCGAATGCAGCATATTTCATGGACCTACATGGCCGAATTCAGCATATTTCAAAGACCTACCAAGGCTGAATTCAGCATATTTCACAGACCTACCTAGCAGAATTCAGCATATTTCACAGACCTACCAAGGCTGAATTCAGCATATTTCACAGACCTACCTAGCAGAATTCAGCATATTTCAAAGACCTACCAAGGCTGAATTCAGCATATTTCATATACCTACCTGGTAGAATTCATCATATTTCAAAGACCTACCAAGGCTGAATTCAACATATTTCAAAGACCTACCTAGCCGTGCCTTCTTAAAGACAGTAGAACAGCCGGTGTACTCTTTGTTGACAGGTAAACGAGTCGCTACCTGAATGCCTAGGGTCTCCAGATTCTCCATCAAAGCTGCTACACTGTACTCATTCTGTAAACAACAAGATAAATAACAATAGATAAACAAACAAATAAACAAATAAATGAAAGAAATGCATAAATAAATTAATAAATGAACGAACGAACGAATAAATAAATAGACAAATAAATGAATGAATAATAGATAATATAAATACATGAACAAACCAATAAATAATTAATAAATAAATAAACAAGCAAATATATAAATGAGTAAAAACAAGCAAGCAAACAAACCAATAAATAAAAAAAATAAAAAAATACATAAATAATATATATGAATGAATGAATAAATGAATGAACGAACGAATGCATGAATGAATGAATAAATCAATAAATAAGTCAATAAATCAATAAAACACAAGGCATCTTAAGAACTATATCAAACTAATTACAAGTGCTCCATTGTGAACGATACAAACGAAATCCAAAGAGATATCAACCTATTTTCAAGATACTGCTTATAATAGATAAATCATCTTACCTCAGAAATGTTCTGCCACAGGGGATACAGGTCATCCTCCAAGAGGTTACTAACAGACTCAGCAAAACTCTAGATAAGAAGTAACGATAATGTTCAAATTATGATTTTAATTCTGATGAGGCATTCTCCCTAGCAGTTAGCATTAGCCCCAATCAACCCCCCCCCCCCCCCCCCCCACCCTCTCTAGTCTGTTATTTCCATTCAATGGTACGGCTCTTATAACAAGTTTCAGTAATAAATTCAAGCATATAAACTGCAATTCTGTTTCCACCACCAAATAAACACATTCTATTAAATTTACAACAGACTGTTCCCCTCTGAATTATCGGCCAAATCCCCTGAAGGATCTCATCCCAGGATCGAACAGGGAGTAAAAACATATCTGCTTTGAATTATGAGAAGACAGCAAATATCATACAATATTCACTACTCTCTTAGTAGCATATAAATGAGATAATGAAACCATACTCATTTTCCCAGTAAATACTGAATTTGGGTTTTCTTTTACTGGTGGTGTCCTTGCCTTTTGCAGGAATTTTCTTGTGAAACTATATTAGGATATATTAAAGAGCCCCAGCTGTTTGAATGTAGGACAACCTTACAAGAATGAAAATTTTAGAGTATTTAGGGTAAAAGAAATTTATTGAGAGAATAAAAAAATCTGTTTGTTGACAAACAGCTAATCTACCACAAATAGCAAGTGTGGGTATTAACAGATAGAAAAGTTAGACGCAAAAACCCAACAAAAAACTATGTCAACATTGGAGGAAGCTCAATGTTGTGTACGTTTCTGATCGTTGGTTTCGTGGGAAATACCTCACTCACCTCATAAATATTCATAGCCTCATTTCCTGCCAAACCAGAAGGTAATCCTGCTTTTGACATCTCGTCCATTACGTGAATGCTGGCTTTAATATCCGAGGAATCTGGCAGAGTCTTGCCCGACGTCAGATTTAGGAGACGGTCGTAGATACTCTTTGTGGCATTCAGGGTTAACTCTCCTTGCTCTTGTACCTGGAATTACAACAAAATGAAAATAACAAGTAAATAAAGAGTGTTAAAAGCTGCCAATCACGTACTGTACGTAATGACTAAACTTTTATATGTCTGAACCTGTGTTTTTGATGTTCTGTATATTGTTATATTTTTATTCTATTTATAAATTTCTCTGTAAATTTATACTGGAATAAAGAAATGAAAAAAAATGCAAAATGACATTCCTGATACTTATAACACATTAAATTGCCATTTCTGTATATATATCCAGCTGCTAAGCTAAAAGTTTTGAAATTTCTTAAATACATAACTTGTTACTGTTCGTACAGGTTGCAGGTATGTAATACATATTAGTGTCTGGTAATAATTGCATTTGTTCAGTAATTGTTTTTTTTTTGGTGATACATTTATTATATGATATTAAAATGCACTATTTTAAAGCTCATTCATGTCACAAAAAGTTAATATAACATAATTGTTTTACCATCAGCGTAGCTTCATTCATGTTCGTAGGACATTTGTTACATCGTCGTTTACTCTCAAAGATGTTCCATCATATATAATGACAGTATTCCATGTAACTGTTAACTGGCTAGTATTACTGTGGAGTGTTAGCTCAGTGGTTAATGCCGGTGCCTCTCAATCATAAGGTCCCTGGTTCGAGTTACTCCCAGATTAATGTATGTTGCCAGTTACAGAGTTGTTGACAATTAACAATTCATAATAATGGACGCTAAATATAAATGTAAGAGACTGACTTCGGTCAACTTGCGGCTTTGATAAGCCAATGAGGCTTCTTCGCAAGTTCCTGCTTTCAGGAGGATCTAAAATACATACATACATACACACATACTTTACAGCTGTTCGTTAACGTTCATATGAGGGACATTAACTTACTATTTCCAGAAGTTCATTCACATTCCTGGCACAGTCTGCCTCGTGTATCACCTGACAGTCGGCCTTCCAAGTCAATGGTGCTACCTTCAGCAGTTCCTCGTGATCCTCAGTGACCTCTGAAAGATCAAATTGAACATGCTTGCAAAAAGTCTCCGTAGACCGTAAAAGATTAAGGGGTTTGATAATATAAAAATCATTACATTAAACAAGAGAATGAAAAGACAACAGGAGTACGGTATGCAAGGAATCTATCATTAAACATGTCCAACAATAGTAAGACTGGCCTGGCTATGATAACTTGTTGGATACAGCAGTAATGAACCTGTAATACATTAAACAGATGTTGGATTTTTTCAATTTGACAAAAAGGTAAAAATGGCGTATAATTTAAGGATTACCATAGTTACCAACTTAATATGGTAATTATTGTAGAAGTATGGGGTATTTTAGGAACTTGAGAAACAGTGACAATAAACGTAATCTCAAGACATCAACGCTTTCTCCACCGCTTCACACTCAACCTATCAGCACTCTCCTGAGATCTTATTAAAGTTATAATGACAGTAGTCAAAGGCAATGATGTGAGCCAGCTGAGGTGACAATTTTTTGTATCTTTGGCTTTAATCTTTGAACAAGAGATTTGAGAAACCATGCAGTGCCGGCCGTTTGGCTGGTTTTGTGACTTAGCGACCTTCGGCTAATTAAAATTAATCCTAGCAACATGGACGTGATATAGTGTTGATTTATCTATTTTCAATGAATGAGTTATTATGTTCCAAAGATAATGGAAATAAGATAACACCAAAGTGATGATGCTCTCTAAATCTATTGAGCTTTCTATAAGGTTTCAAATCCGCCTCTCACCAATTTCTTCTTCCTTGGTTTCTTCTCCTTTGAGAGTCTTACTGAGCTCTGGGTCGTCTGGGCTGAAGGTATAGATCCAAATAGCGACATCATCGAAGGCTGCCCCCAAGTACCCATCTTCGGCATCGTTTCGCTTCCCCAGCTGGAGTTTAGTGAATTCATCTGACGGTCTTGCCACAGGTAGAACCACTCCACTGACATTAGAGCCTATCGATCAAACAATCCAATGAATCAATCAATCTCAAAATAAAATAAAACTGTTAGCAAACTTCTTATCCACTAGACAGCCTGTGTAATAGAATGTGTAAAAGTAAGTTGGCCTGACGTTTCGATCCTAGCAGGATCTTCTTCAGAGGCTCAAAGGATTTTTTAAGGCATTTTAGCCTCTGAAGAAGATCCTGCTAGGATCGAAACGTCAGGCCAACTTACTTTTACACAATCAATCAAACTGTAAGAATTACAGTAAAACCTACATTATCCAGACCTCTCGCATTCAGAGTTAATGAATAATGAAAAGATTATAGGAATTGACCCATCCATCTCAGAATTGAAAGTTCTGCCATCTACCCAACTATGCTTTAAAGCTAAGTGTCACCGACACAGTTAGCGTTGCTGCTTGATATAGCCATTTCTTTGCTGGGGTATAAACAGCTGGAACTTCAAAGCACAGTTTTACCAAACACTAAGTTGATCATTCTTAAACATTCCATTATTCCAAACTACACTTTAAGTATAAGAAACTTCACTGTCTATACACATTTAGGACATACAGCCTATGGCCAATACCATAATTATTATTGCACCATAGTGAGATAAAGACATAAATAAAGTAGTCCATTCAACAACAAAAAAAAAAAAAATTTAAATCCATTTCCCAGAACTAATGTGTACAATACAATAGTGTACTAGGAGGGATCTGCTTTGTAAACATCAGAAACATTGTTTACCAATTAATTGTTTTGGTTTTATTACCCAGCTAGCAACCATATAAGAATGGCTACGTAGAGTTTGGGAAGGGTAGTAACTAAAGAATAGACCTAGTTGCCTACAGCAGAGTAAAATACACACATTAAATATACAGGCAACTGTCTTTCTTGTGCAAATATATCACGAGAAGATACAACCTTGTTATTTTGTCTTCTCAACATTCCAAATGAAGCTGATGATGACCAAGAAAAGCGAGTAAAATCACTGACCTTTGACCTCTCCACCAATAAACACATTTAGGCCATCTCTCTGATTCCAACCAAGGGCGTAGTTTGTCCAGTTACTCCCAAACGTATACTTGAAGGATGTGGACCATATAGTAGTTCCATTCACCACCGTCGTAGAAATGTGAGAATTATTAAAGTGAGCCGAGTATCCATGGGATGTAGACGTCTGAGCACCAGAGCTATGAAAGAAATAAAAAAATATATATATTTATACTTACTGCAACTTTACTGTAATAAAAGGTAATTCTTCCATAGAGAAGCCTTCAGCTGCTTATACTGACAGATATAAGGCTTGATTCGTAAGGTAATAGCACCCAAAACCTAACCTGGTCTCGACTGATCACTCCCATTTAGAGGTTTTCTGATACCGGTCAAGTCCACATCAATTTCATTCCTGATTTTATCCCTTTCATTTCTATTAATTCTTCACAACAACTTCATTGTGCTTACATTTGTTAGTTTTGAACAAATTCAGAGATTCGGACGACATATTCAAATATTTTGATGTTTATTTCTTTTCAACAGTCTGCCAGCTAAAAAATGTTCATTCTTTTTTTTGGGGGGGGGGGGGAAGTGTTAAGTGAGGTTTGTTAAGAAACAAAGTATAGCCATGTCTCTTGCTATGAAACACTTTTAATATCCTTTTATATTGATGGGGTGCATCTGCTTAGGG
Source organism: Apostichopus parvimensis (assembly GCA_000934455.1). NCBI lineage: Eukaryota > Metazoa > Echinodermata > Holothuroidea > Aspidochirotida > Stichopodidae > Apostichopus > Apostichopus parvimensis. The sequence goes on from KN886032.1 coordinate 98,702, forward strand.
TACTCAAATGGAGGAGTTACAGCATGCCAGAGTTTAAACATGATGTGATTATCCTGTATCCAGGAAGATCGCAACACACTATCAACAATTTTAATCTACCATGAACACTCACCTGAGGATGTATCCCACTCCTTCAGAGTTGGTAGCAGGGTTCTCAAAATGGTCAGTGGCACCCATTTTTATCCACAGGGAGATGGTGAGTCCAGCGGGGTGGCACATCGCAGGGTCACTCAAACAGTGAAATGGAAAATCACCTGTGGAAGAGAGATAGAATACACAGAGTGCATCTCGGGCAAAATAAAACCAAACTTCTTTTAGTCCTCAGCTCCAACCATGGTAGGCCCAACCATTATGTGGAGGTAATACACCCTGTCCCTAGGGGGTCTGTAGGGGGTCTGTGAACATCTCTCACTGTCCCTTGGGATCAAAGGTTAAGAACCTAGGTGTTTTATATAAAAAAAAAGAAATCCCCAGGACTTAATCTGATATCTTGGAATAAATTGTGGTAACAGGACATGGTCCCCACTGCAGCTCTTAGTTTGGTTTGGGTTAATGTGTGCGCACATGATATCATCATGAACTGAGACTAACATCTGGTTAAACTCCGAGGATTTATTCTGTAAGTGGATGACGCTACTTTTCACGAATCGACACGCACCCGAGGGGCGATAGTAATTATCCATTCCTGGAAACTTTGCAATATGATCTTGTAAAGACCGGCTCACCGACTGTCACGTAACCGAAATCTTTCACTTCATTCTTGGCAGTATCTGCGGCTCCTTCTTCATTTTGGAATCTATCCTGTGTGAGGACCGTATCGACAGCCTCGACACTACCCTCTGGATCAGTCACATCGAAGTAGGAATCGGCTGATGAGTAGCCCTCCACCAGACCTGTGTCACACAACAATGAATGGATGACCAAGACAAACAGGTTAACCATATAGGGTGTTGTAAATAGAGGGCAGACTTGTGCTAAATATAGACCATGATCAAGCTAAACAGACAACATTAGTAGCAGTGAAAGAGAGAGGGGTTGGGTAAGAAAGTGCTAGTAAAGTATTGTTTTCTAAAAAATCCTTACAAGCAATTAAATATGTGTACATACTTTTCTTTTCTTTGTTTATCTTTCTAAACCATACACACATGGAAGACGAACTAGCGTGTTACAGTTTTGCTGACTAACCCCCACTCCAGGCTGGCGTCTCTCCAACCAACTGTTTCCCCCTAAATCCAATCTGACATTTTACATCTAACAATTATTTTTAACTCTTTCAAATTTCGTTAAAATCTACATAAGTAAACATTTGTACAAGACCCTCAAAACTTTGACAAAGCTGTCCTGTACTCTACTCAGACCCCTCCTCCAATATGCTTGTAGCAGTCATATTATTAGTAGGTAAAAACCATCACAATCAACAACCAAGCTATTCCTTGACAAATAATCTTAGCTGCGTGAATTTGTAAAATATCCATTTTCCAACTCAACACACACAAATATTGTCTTCTACGGCATTCTGATGATAGAACTCTGTAAAGCTTCACCTAGGGTATAAAATACAATCGTCTCCCAATTCCACCTCACCTCACTTTTGTTACCTTCCTTACTCTCTCCCTCTCTCCTTGCCCCCTTCCCCCTCTCATAGCTGGCATGGTACATTACCTCCTGAGCCAGTGCTTACTCTCTCCCTCTCTCCTTGCCCCCCTCCCCCTTCCCCCTCTCATAGCTGGCATGGTACATTACCTCCTGAGCCAGTGCTTACTCTCTCCCTTTCTCCTTGCCCCCCTCCCCCCTCCCTTGCCCCTCTCATAGCTTGCATGGTACATTACCTCCTGAGCCAGTGTAATATTCAGCTGACGGTAGCTTGTCACTGCCAGTAGGGGTCAGCAGCATGAATTCATCGAATGTTGCCTCCAGACGTTTAGTCCTGGACCGTCCACCTAATACCAGGCTACCTACCAACTCCGATTCTCTGACGTCATCTATCGGCTTTGACTGATGGACGAAAGACACGAGGATAAACACGAGACATCAGAAAGAAATCCCCAGCTTACAGTAAGCACATTTTAATAGCCGAAAAAATAAAATTAATAATGACCACATATGTTTTTAATCTGTACTTATTTCTAAAACAAAATATTCACTGGGTTTAAAGGAAAAAAGTCAAACTTGTTGTAACTTATTATATGCTACAAGTCTGGAAAAATTTTCAACAGCATACAGGAAGGGTATAATTAGCAACTGTCTGTGTTACTTACAGAACAAAGTCAAGTCAAACATAATCATAATTTCAATTCATTATGATCTCGTTGATCACCAAATGAGTAATGAGAATGATAATCATAATAATAACGACAACAATTACAATTACAATAATAATGATAATAATCATAAGAAGAACAATGTCAAGTGGAACATAATTATAGTTTCAATTCATTATGATCTTGTTGATCACAAAATGAGTAATGATAATCATTATAACCATCATGACAATCAGGGTTCTGCCCAGGGTGGATTGAGTGCCGGCAGGACTATCTAAGCGGAGCGCCACCATCGGTTGGCGCGGAGCGTACAAGAAAATTTTGGGTTTTGGAAACCCCTCCAGA
>KN886032.1:102732-116966 GCA_000934455.1 Apostichopus parvimensis
GCGGATTGTGGCGGTCGGTAATTCAGCGTGCTGGTCGGCCCGACCGGCGCCGACCGGCAGCGGCAGAACCCTGGACAATACAACAATAATAACAATAATAAAGGTAAGAAGAAAAAAGTCAAGTGGAACAGAATTATAATTTTAATTCATGATGATTTTGTGGATCACAAAATGAGTATTAAGAAGAACAATTTCAAAAATGTATACAAAGACCACAAATCTAAAACAATAATAAACTTTCCCTTTCTACTGTCCAATTATTAAAGGAGATCTAGTTGAGAGTAATACAGAGCCTCCCATATCCCATGTCCTCTGCCAGAAATGATACATGAATTGGGTTACCTAGCTGTCTACTTTCCAATATTAATAATGATAATGATGTCAACAACAACACAAGTGAAACAACAGCGAGTAAAGTGCACAGCAGATAACAGACAAAGAATAAGATAACAAAGTCTTTAAAGGTCTGCTGTATAGACTCGAACTATAGCACGCTATCATCGAAAAGTTTCTTGAGATTACGTAATCGACCTGCCTTGGTCGTAAAATGACCTCTTTTTACCAATTGGTCTGCAACGTCTGCAACATATTTTTTCTTGTATGAGGGTCTTTGTGTGAACGCTGTATGATTAACTACACTGTAGACATGAACATATTTCCACACAGTGTTTACACAAAGAGCCTAGGCCTAATGGTGTTTAAGAAGCTAAATAGGCTAATTGTAGAGCCTGAGGTCAATTTACGACCGTGGCAGGTCGATTATATAATCACAAAACTTTTCTAGCTATAGCTTGCTATAATTTGAGCCAATAAACCAGATCTTTAAGAAGCTATGCAGGCTCATTGTAGAGCCTGAGTTGGATTTGCGACCATTGGATTACGTAATCACAAAACTTTCCTAGCTATAGCGTGCTATAATTGGAGCCAATAAAGCGGATCTTTAAGGATATAAGGGTTAGAGACTTACCTCAGATGAAACAACTTGCCCATCAAGCACCAACAGCATTCCATCTTGAGGGAGCCAGAGTAGGGCCAGGTACATCCATTCATCATAGGTGATATTAACAGCTGGTACAGTCCCCTGCCATGTCCTGGTACCATTGGACACCATCGCTGTAATTGTTTGCCTAGACTGAGATATGGTGAAGCCAACCTCACCTGGGAGAGAAGGGTATAAGGTAGAACCAAACAGGGAAATGTATGCTGTCAAAAGGGTATAATTCTCATTCATTCTGAATCATAAAACTGTGCGTAACCATTGTTACCTAAACCTTACCCGCTAAAGGTGTGTGTAACATACTTAATGACTGTAACAAGTGACATATTCATAACAGTTATCTCCTATCAGCAACAATCATAGCTGAAAATAAACAATGACCAACAGGCCAATATTGATGTTAATTGTGACCTACTATCAGCAATAATCATTATAAAACAAATTAATGATGATCTTGTCAAGTTGTATAAGCAATCATAATCCATCAGCTAATATTGATGATCGTGGTGCCTTGAAAATAAACTATGACCAATATTGATGGGAATTGACCTACAATCAGCAATAATCAATAGACAAAATATGAATAATGATCTTGTCTTGTATAAGCAATCATAATCCATCAGCTAATATTGATAAAAGTGGTGCCTCCAAACCAGTGGCAACTTCTCTTTAGGGCTCAATCCGTAGTGAATGTATCCACTTACCAGCAACATCAGCTCCAAGACCGACGAGATGAGCAACCCTCTTAGAAGTGATCTTGACTGGTCTCAACCAGAAGGACACAGAGAATCCATTTTCACAGAGAGACGGGATGTGAGGGCATCTGCCGGTGAAGTCCCCGAGTACTATCTCGCCGGTATCAGAGTTATCCGTCACTAGAGCGTCCCCGTCCAAAAATTGACTGTCAACCTTCTGCACTCCTGTCGAGCTCAGCTGGTAAGGGAACTTAAGGTCGATAGGTGCATCAAAGGGCCAACAGTGGGCCCCCAGATGCAGGCACGACAAGGCACTCTCTGGAAACGGTAGTAGACGTTAGATGAGAAACAAAAGTGTACATAAAATGAATGAGGAACAAAGCAAATTTGTAAAACAAACAAGGCACTTTCTAAATTGTAAAGTCACCACCTCATAAGATCACCACATTAGCCTACTTTAGATCCTTAAATGCCACAATGTGTTATTTTTACTTCCAAGATACGTATCTGACAGGAAAAATTTGTCCACGACAACAGTGCATCGACAAACCTTTAATATAATTGTGATTTCCAGCTTTTTGCTTAGATACCAACAAATTTCATTAAGCTCTTTTACATTGATAAGTTTCCCAATGTTACTTAAAAACAATATAATTTATCCAAGCACATTCATGGAACACGAGGTATTCATCACTATTTTAGATGTTGTGGCCACTCGTCGACTGCATGCAGCTAATGACATAAAATGTTCTCCATGACTCTTGCATTGGCCTAAGCTGTAGCCTATTGGCGCTATTCTATACCACACTGTAGTGGCAAATTTATGACTGCTACTATCATAAGGTTGCCAGTGGAACATTTTGAAAACGGGGACTTAGTTTAAGGCTGTCTTAATACACTAAATTTGAAAAAAAAAAAAAACACTTTGTATTAAAAATACAAAGCCCAACTTTTGGAAATCTTCACTCTTCGTAAATATGATATGAAAATGAGAATAAACTCATTCTTTATCAATATTTGCCCGTGCCACCTGATTGACCCCCAGAGCTGTCGTGCGCTTCCCCCGACCCCCTTCCCTCTTGTCAGGACTGACAATAACACTGCATCCACACCATATTGCTTTCAGTAATTAGTCACCAACTCATGAATATGTATGAATTCATTGTCCTATCATACCTGAGACACCAACTAGCTGCCATATCTTCTTAGGGTAGACATATTTATCCCAGGCTGCGATGCTATGTATCTTGACCACCACGTTGAACTGGTTAGACTGGATGAAAAATATGTCAGAGCCTAGATCTTGGGATGTGACTTCAGCAATAGAGTCAAAGGTCATGACCTTTCCGTTGATATAGACGGCGAGGTCTTCATACTGGCTCCAGGTCACCACCAGGTTAAACCATTCCTTTACAGGGACATTCTACAAAGGGAAGGGGGAAAAAACACAGTTATTTTTTTCAATATTTTCATCTAGTTTAAAACAATTAACCAATATCCTCCAATTTTGTGAAATACAAAGAGTAAACTGGAGATAAAATGAGCTTACTAAATCCTGTTCAACCCAACAAATGACTTGCACCCTCCTCTCCCCTCCCCCACAGTTGTACGGCTCCACTATTTCTGTCTCAATACAGAGTGCACAACAAATGATTTCACCACAATGTTCCTTAATGTACAAAAAGCCTCCTGCTAGGAAAGGCAGTACTAGAGGAATATCAGGCATTTTATAAATGTGATATTTTTTAATGTTACTACTTACCAAGACAGAGACCATGTAATCTCTCCGAATTGAATTTAAAGACAAGGAGATGAAAAGACCTTGTTGGGTAAGTTGCACGGAGAAACCTTCCCTGCCAGAGCTAGAAAAGACCAAAATGAGAGCCAATTTTGCATGAATATTCAAGAATTTAAACTTCCAGTGTATATGCAGAGCAATCTACATGAGATAACTTATCAAATACAGAAACACAATCATAGGTTGATGTTTGAAAAAAAAATAATAATCATAAAAAATACTGAAGAGAAATCTTGAATAAATATTGCAGAAATGTACAAGAAATACACTTGATCCGACAGAAAGAAAGCCAACTTTTACAATTTAGACATTGTATGGAAAATTCCAAAAAACATAATATAAAATACAATTCTTTACTTTCACTAAATTTCGTTTCGTTTCGTTTATTTCACTTTTTTTCTTTGTTACAATTACATTTACAATAATGAATAATTATACCAATGTCAAAGAGAGAAAAAAAGCATGAAAAATCTGAAAAAGCTACGCTTATACACTCAACTTGATATAGAAATCAACTTGTATTTCAAATGATGAACAAAGAAATGTCAATGTAAACTTTAAAAAAGGTGATTATTACTTCTTATTATTACTACTTATTATTATTATTAATGTGATGAGGTGACAAGGTGATGAAATGTATAGAGTCAAGTGAAATTTTTAATAACTTGAGATACTTAGTGATTTTCTGTTCTTCAATTAAACAACCAAAATGTAAACCATAGACAAAGTTATTAAAATTCCCTGAAGGAAAAAGCAGTATATAAAGGGAGTGCAGGAAATATCTGGTAAAAAAACCAACAGACTTTGTTAATTTCTTCTTTGCAGTCTTACCGAGCAAGCTGTAAAGCTTCTATATACTGTGCATGCAGTCCAGATGTATCACTGTACAAAGTAAATGTGTTACAGTTATCAAGGTACACACTTACATGATCTGGAGGATTCCCTTAGACCACCAGAACTTTACTTCTTCTTCGACGAAAAGCCAGAGGGATAGGCTGAACCCATCCACGCACTGGTCGATATCACCCAGACACTGTAGTTCTGGCAATATTCTGGGTACAGCTGGGAACACATGATTAGAACAAACCATATAAGCATGCATGAAATATTTGAAAAAAGAATATTCTCAACTTATAAATAATTTAAAAAAAAAAAATTTTCTTTCATGTCTTAGGACGACAGATAAAAGCTGTAGCCAGTGTTGGTAGGAAAAGAAAATTGCCAAAGTATTTTGCCAGTCAACTTCGAAAAGAAGCATTTGTGTACGTAAAGTTAATAGTTTGCTTGATGGAGTGATGGAGTGTAGTCATATCCAACTTTTTCAGCAGTAATAAAATAGGCATGGTAACTGTATGTGCATACTTAGAGATGACTTTCCTGCATTACAAATCATTATTTTAAGTTAATTTTGACAGTAAATTTCCACAGTGGAAGAGAACTTTGATGGAGATATATGCGTTACGCTTATCAAGGTACGTAAATCATTCTCTTAAACGCTACACGATTATGCCTTACCGTTTACGGTGAATCGTTCAATTATTTATACCAAATACATGGACATGCCATTAGCATGTTTTGATATCAAACTTAAGCAGCAAACTTACAAATTAAAATTTTTTAATACGTTTTGAAAACGATGCAATTCGGCTTTACACAAGACAATATCATTTAATTGTGCATCAATATATAAATATATAGATAGATATATATACATACCTAATGTAATTGTGGCCCTGTCGGTGGATAGGGCTACGCAATTCTCATGGACAACAAAGGTAACTCCCGATGTGAAGGATTGGTAGTACTGTGTTCGTCTCAATGAGCTGAGTAATGAAAATCCACCATTAAATAGCTTTTCGGCATCCCAGCTGACGAGGGCCTCAGAAAAATAAGGATTCTCTGCAGAGAGAACATATAAAAAGGACCAGATTATGAACGTTATCATCTCCAGCAGTTAACTTGAAAGTATTGTCTATCCTCTGAAATTGGTATGGAGTGTTACCGTCAAATAGCAAATTTAAATTGCGCCTTATTTTGGTACTAAATGTCCAGAATAAGTTATAAACCTACTGCTACCTTGTTAACATATGCCATTGGATTGATAAATCAGGACTTGAATATTTCCTAAGTATTTGTTTTTTAGTAGTTTTCATAAAGAAACAAACAGTTTTTCTTTTTTTAGGATAGGGTAGGTGAAGTTGAATTGTAGGGTAAGATAATTTAGGGTAGGGGAAGGATTGGGAACTCAACTTTACAAAATGGCCTTCAGAAAAAAAAGAGAAAATGACTGGGAAAGTTCTGACACATTTTTGAAAAGAGCAAAGACTTTATTGGCTGCATAGAACTCAAAAGCAAATTTCAAGAAATACTAATGGATTGTGTGAGAAGGTTTAATAAATTGATCCACATATTTACCAGGGAATCCAAAGGTCTCTCTGGCCTGCCATGGACGCACCACATGGTACCACACTGCCACCTCTGCTACCGTCACTTGGGCAAAGTCTCCTAAGAAGTCGTTCCTCCTTCCGATGGTAAATCCAAAATCAAGATCAGTGGGTCGGATTCTCCTCACGCCCACCCAATCGCCTGCTTTGAGGTCACCATCCAGGTAAAAGAACATCCCGTCAGACTTTTTCCAAGATATGGCAAGATGAACCCAGCTGCTCACTGATAACCAAGGATAAAAAATCAAACTAGTCCTCTTTTTTTAATTTTTTTTTTATTCAACGTACATAAAAAATACAAAATGACATTTGATACACCCAGTATTAATATATATATATTAGGTAAAATTAATCGAGAAAACACAAAGAGAAACATTAAGATATTATATGTTATGTTAATTATTATTTTTTGGCATTATACAGGATAAATCATATTAACAACAGAGTAACAAAACAAGGTTTTCATATTTTTACCTCCACTCAAAAAAAACACATGGGAGTTCTTCATTTTCAGTAAAGTACCAAGGAAGAACTAACCTGGTAATTTACCAGTTATTGTACAGCAAATTGATATGCTTTAAAATGGTCAAATTGCTTAGGAAATGAAAACATGAACCAGTTTGTGTTCTCAGCGATGGTAATTCCAGCATTTTTACAGCAAACAAAAACTCATAAATTTCAAAAATGTCCATATGGAATAAAATATCTTACTTAATTATTCGCTGTAGTATCCACAAGGAGTCACACACTCACAAGTACACATGGGGAGACAAAATGAATGTTGTCGCTTCAAGTAGGATTTCAATCACAAACCAAACCAGGGGATTATAGTTCTCGAATCTTTCGAATCATAAAGAAGAGTGTACCATACATAGGAATACTGTAGACCATAGACTAAGATCAGAGCTAGAAATGGAAATGAACCTCTTGTAATTTTGTACCTCTCTTTTTCACAGATAAAACATTAGTGAATGCTACATCACACAGAACATCTGCTACTGCCAGTTGGGACAATTTCCTAATGCTTATACCTCTGTAAACTGTACTCCAATATCATGCTCTCAAAGCACTGGTATTTTCAGTACAAACAGTTCCTAATCTTGATCTGATAGAAACATGATATTCATACTGCTCGTACTGACAATACGAGTGCTCTAAAGCGGGACATAACACTACAGTATAGAAAATATTGTCCCAACTGGGTGTCTGTTATGTTGAAATATCCTATCGTAAATAGACTTTAGCCTATTTTAAACAAACAAAATGGAAACCTTAACAGTCTGGCTGAGTCTTACCATTTTCCATACTAATTTCTGTGATCCATTCTCGTCCTCCGTCGACTAAGACTGCCCTCAGCTTATCCCCAAACTGGTAGAGGGCGACTCCTCTTGACGACTGAGCGCCACTACTGAAGACACAGTGAAATTCTTTGTCTGAGGGCGCTGTTAGTCTCAGCCACATTCCGATGGTAAGACCATCCACACAGAGTTCTGGGTTACTCAGACAGGTACCTTCGTGGGAGCCTGCAAGCAAACATGGGAGGGAACCTTGCATTGCAGCAGCAGCTGGGTCTTTATAATTACATAACTGTTTCCATGGTAACATGTAAATTTCTGCACTGGATTCAAAACAAGTTTCTTTTCTCAGCGTGCTTGATTGATTCTACATCAACACTTATCAGAAATTTAAAGAAACTATTTAGTCTAAATGTAGCTTGTGTTTCTTTCCTTTTTATTCTTAAATGACTTTGAAATTTCGTTTTATTTTGGTGTTACTTTTTTTTATTCCGAGATTTTATTCGGAGATGCTCCAAAGTTTATGCCATTGTGCAAATTTTAATCAACAAAGCAAATGAAAAAGTAGATGAAATGAAATGTAGATGTTGTAAAGGTGAACATTCTTCTTCTAAACGTTTTTTGAAAAATGGATTATGGTTAATAGTAATATTACTTTACCGTCTTGGATATATGCCCTGATGAAATTATAGACCACCCGACTATAATGCACTCTACTGTAGTCGATAGAGAGGGTTAAGCCAGTCATAATAGGCTCCATTCAATCTCCCCATATCTCATGTAGAAGATATGGGTTGTCAACGAACAGTGAGAAATACTATTCTCTGCAATTTGTATAAGATTTGCAGTTATGTATCACTAGAATATCTCCTTAAGTTTGCAGTCAGTGTTAGAAGACTTCCCCTTCGAGACATGTCCACATTTATTTGGCAAACTTCTCCGTTTATACTCACCCAGTTGTAACCACTGATCGTCTTGATCACCGATCTCCAAAGCGTATCCTTTGCCATTTCTGTCTGGGACCACCTTCCTCGAGTCCCTATCGGCTGTCTCTATTGGTGTTGTCATGGCAACAACGTCAGTACTATTCGTGAGAACGTAATGGTCTCTTCTCACATATGCATCCAGACTCCAGTAGATATCCGCTGTGGTCATCATCCTAAACTGATCAGCTTTACAAAAGAGGCAGAGATATGACAGATGAGAGGTGGAAATGCAACAATTTTTTTTTAAAGGGTTTGAAGACTCGCGCACAAAGAAAAGTCTCATGCCGGTTATCTGACCTAGTTTCAAATGAGGTGTAACAGAAGTGTTAGACACCACCATCGATCCCAGAAAATACACACACAGCTTGCTACCGTCGGTAATTAGACACTAGTGCACAGTCAGTACATGCAGCTACAGTCATGTCCCACAACACAGTGAAAATAGCAGCGATGGACATCTCAGGTATAGATATAAGATAACAAGGTATCACGTTTCATTACTGTCTGCATTTTGTAGCGACACGAACAAAACTTCACTTGTAAGCAACGGAAAGTTAACTTTTTCAGATGGCCGCACGCGGTTTGGGGCGAGTCAAAGCCTTTTTAAAGAAGTGTTTGGGTTATTTCAGCTGCTATTTAACACTGAAATCCAATCATGATGCAATACATCACCATATTAGATTATGAATCAAGACAAAGAAAAACATTTTTTAATTTTCCACTACACCTCTCATGCATGTGAGTAATGGTAACTGGAGAAAGTTTCTGGGCGATGATTACGATAATCACAAGCTGTTATCTTCGATTGTTATTTCAACTTTAAGAATGTGATTATCAAAGTTATTCCACTGAAAATATTTGTCGAGGCAGGTTTCGCACCACACCTTAACAATCGTTGAATATATTCAATTTGTGCAAAAGTTTGGATGAGTCCTTGAAAATTAACTTAGCATACGTAAGACTGTTTAATACTACTTTCTTCACAAAATTTCGAAGAACAATAGTTACCATGGTCACAGATAAAGCTAAGATTTTTTTTTCATTGTCCCAAAACTGAAAGTTTATAGTCAAGTCACATGATAAGTTTCTCACATGCAGTTATGTCTTAGTGTCTTTACTTGCTAATGATAGTCCTAATTACATATTACAGCATCCGATCATTTGGAGGTATCTCCATCCACATGTCCGCCAGGGTTGAATGTCTAGTTACTTACCATCCATACCCAGGAAGCTATGAACTTCAAACTGGTGAACGTATCGGTCCCATACAGTGAAATCACAGACGGAAATTGATGGCGTATCAGTCGAGAAGGAGTTGATCAAGGCATCGTCCTCTAGAGCATCGGCCTGTCTTCCGTTGATATACGACTCCAGTTCAACATCGGGATGCCAGGTGAGGCCGAGATTAAACCAGCCTTCGGGAAGGTCTGGACCCAGCAAACGCCTCTGGATCTTGTAACCTGACGAAAGGCTCACTGTCGTAATTAATAAAAAAGAGGGCTGGTTAGAACTTGTTAATCTGTGACACAGATCATGTATGACCGATGAGCTATTAAAGCAAGTAACCATTACTCGAATCCAATCTACGATCGTTACATACGATCTTTAAAGTACTGCGGATTGCATCTGGGTTACGTCACATGTGCAGCGCAGTGGAAAAAAAGACCTATATAGTAACAGAGTGGAAACGAATCAAAACGCAGCACTTCTGTGAAATTTTTATCATGATTTTAACGATAGCAACTGAAAAGTAACCCACAATTTTGAAGCGGATGGCTAGCTTCTCTCCCAAATGTGTTCTTCATAACAGGAGAAGATGATGCAGCATTCCACAGCTTGGTCCAAACCATCACTATACCGTAACAATTTTAATTTTAGCTGACTCATATATCAAGTCAAGTTGTTAACTTTATGAGTGCAAAAGAAAAGATTGAAAGAAAGATTTCCAAAGTATTCTTTCCAGACCCTAAGTTTGCTTTATCTGTATTAAAACAAAGGGGTGTAGTATTCACGACTGATTGGAGGTCATAAAGTGAAATTCAAATCATACCACACTCTTTAAGTAGTCTGCTCCGTAAAAGATATTGAAAATGCGACCTAATTAGTTTGTCAAGAGAAGTTAAAAACATTGTTGTTTAAGACATTGCAAGAGCTAGATGTTTAAAAGTTAGAGATATTTATTTGACAATGGGTGGAACATGTTTTCACCAATTCAAAGTCTTAAGACTCCATGTGTGTCAAAATGCAACACACCATAGTACCATACGAAGAAATGATTATGATAAGAAAAAGTTCCCGAAAATTCAGGTTTTACTACAAAACCAAGTAAAAATCCAGACAAGTACCAGATCACATTCGAATATGCTATAAACTTTCTACATTCAAAAGTCTACTTAAGACCCATCTTTTCACTTGTTCTTTTGTAAATTAATTTGCTTTCCTTGTAAAGCGCCTTGAGCAGTGACATTTGTCTACTGATTTGGCGATATGTAAGTTTCATTTATTAATATTATTATTAAAAATGAAATAATTATGTAATTTTATTATACCCGCCAAACCTGTACACTCATACAAGCATGTAGAAAGACACATCTGTCTTATAAGAATCTTGAGGCTCAAAACATTACCGTGCAGTAAAATGTCACTTCCTTCAGCAATCACGGCATAGGCCACAAAGTTTGGGGAATCAATCTCAAAGATATGTTCGGGGTCGGACCCCTCCGACTTGGTGGCCAAGATGCGAAGCCAAACGGACACGGCGAACCCCTCGCTGCAGTCATCGAAGCAACTCAGACCATTGATGGGATTGGTATCCCACAGGAAACGGAGCTGACTGGATCTACCAATCTACAAAACAGGATAAAAGACACCAAAAAAAAAATATAAAAAAAAGAAAAGTTTAGTTTTACTGATCATGGTGATACTCTTCTTTGGAGAATTACATTTTTGGTATTTCGAGTTTGTCTTATTATGTTTCCTAGAATATTATGAAAATAGTAGTCAGAATTCAAATATTGCTCCATTTTCAAGATATATATATTCCCATTTACGGTCATTGAGACATAAAAACTCTTTTCTTACTTTCCCCCCCCCCCCCCCCACAATAAGGTGGAAATGGATTACTTCCAACTTAAAGGTCGGCTTTATTGGCTCCGATTATAGCATGCTATAGCTAGGAAAGTTTTGTGATTTTGTAATCGACCTGCCACGGTTGTAAACCGACCTCTGGCTCTATACAATTAGCCTGCGTAACCATGAGGCTCTTTGTGTTAACACTTTGTGGAAATATGTTCATGTCAACAGTGGAGTTAAATATACAGCGTTCACACAAAGACCCTCATACACAGTGGCGGAGCTAGGGGTATTGGTCGGGGGGGCGAGAATAGTCTGTAGGGGCACTTTCGACACTATCTAAGCGGAGCACCACCACAGGTTGGCGTGGAGCGTACAGACATTTTTTGAGTAAAGATACTCCCTAGATCGCGGGAAATTACCCTTTCTAATTTGCTAACTTGCTAATTTGCAGATAATGTGACAAATGTCAATAGGTAGATGAGAGCGCAATAAGAAAGTCAATAATCTTGAATAAGTAAAAAGCTGAAAAGGGCGCCAGCAGTCCATTTGAGTCCGTCGGGGGGGGGGCATCCGCCCCCCCCCCTGACTGTATGGACGCTCCGCCACTGCTCATACATGAAAAAATATGTGGCAGGCTTTGCAGACTAATTGGAAAAAGAGGTCATTTTACGACCAGGGCAGGTCGATTACGTAATCTCAAGAAACTTTTTCATGATAGCTTGCTATACTGCAGACCTTTAAGGTCTGATTTGGAAGGCCAGTCACCTATTGCAAACACCTGATTTAGAACGTCAGGGACATTTCATGCCCGTCAATAATAAATAGTGTGTTAATACTGCATACCCTTTAATCCAAGTTTTAAGAAGCTGAAGAGATCTCCGATCATTAAAGACAAACAGGGCTTTCATTAACCTGTGTGCGCGTAAGTTAACATACCCAGACTGGATAAGAGCCTAGTCCTCTTCGACCTATGACCTCTCTTACATTCATATTCGCAAGATGAATTATGTTATTGTACTGGTTGAGATCCTCGGAGAGGTTATCTGTTGTCACAAGTAACGGTATGTGGTAGAGGCCAAGCGCATAGTAAGGGTTGATAAATAATTGGCCATCAGGAACTATGAAGATCACAAAAGAAACAACAGAATAATTGGGTACTAAAAGTGAGCGTCAAAAGTATTACGGCCACACGGGTTGCGTTTTCCACAACCTGTTCTGTATTGGTATGTACCATCAAACTGATAGAAATTCAACCAGAGATATTCACATTATCATATTAAAAATTAAAAATAAAGAAATAAAATAAATTTGCTTACGCAAGTCTTCAATCTGGATAACTTGGCTCAGAGTAGGATCAAAGTCTGGCGTTAAATCTAAAAAGAAAACACAGTAATCGCAAGAGTCATGATCACCAATCATGGTTAAAAAATTCTCATCAAATTTGTTAATATCTAATTTATCCTTAGTATAGAGAATAAAAAAAGTAATTTACGCATGAAAGATTTATGACTGTTAGAAGAGGGGGATAAAAATAAATGTTCAAATCTGGTCAACACCTTTGCAGCCCTTATAACACTGTTCCTTTTCATTTGCTTATTTTAAAGTGCCTCAATACATGAGAACAAGTTTGAGGGACAACACCTCCGTGAAAGTACAAATAAAGCGTTTTTTATTAGCTGAACCTTGTGGGCGATGATGGTGTTCTGTCAATATAACCTTTGACCAAAGCTGACATTTATCAGATTCAGTGGTGGCATAGAACCAGTCTAACTTACCTTCCTCACAAAGAACCCCTCCAAAGCCAATCTCACATTTGCAGACAAAATCACTCTGCAGTTCCTGACAGGTAGCTCCATTGAGGCAAGGCTCAGCCTCACAGCCACCAAAACCTAAGAGTTGAAGAGTTTCAAAATATATAAGGAAAAACATGAAAATTGAAATGAAATTGTCAGGACCAACAATTCTGTAAAGATCATCTGGTAACGTTTTTGTTGCGTTGTTTGCATTTTTTTTTGGAGTGTTCAAAAATGTATAATCTTAAATTATGAATATGTGCATATTTTAATAAAATATATACTATATAACAATTCTGCGCATGGACTCTCTTCCCACCGAAATTTGTTTTGCTCGTTTGCTAAATTCTTATTCTTATTCAAATTCAAATTAGCACAACAATTAGTTAGCGATTATGCAGCGAGGAAGAATAAGAAGAGCAAGATAACATATCTCATCTAAAAATGGACCACCGGGGAAACAAAAAACAAAAAAAAACTTATGGATGAGGTTGAAAAGATTACATATTTATTTATAAAAACAAATGTCTCCTGAAAATGTTAATATGCATAATAAATGACCATAAGTGTGGAGGAAAAAACTTCTATAACTTTTCCTTGCTCCCTTCCCTCCCCATCTCCCCAACCCCCTCCCCCCAACCTTTTGCAATCTCCATGGTGTATTATCTTCAGTGACTTCTACATCCACTTTAGTAGGTCCCCAGTTCGATTCACTCCCAGATTAATGTATGTGGTCCAGTTACAGAGTTGACAATTAACAATTCATAATCATGGACGTTAAATATGAATGTAAGAGACTGACTTCGGTCAGCTTGCGGCTTTGATAAACCAATGAGGCTTCTTCGCGAGTTCCTGCTTGCAGGAGGATCTAAAATACATACATACATACATACATACTTACCTGCGGTAGTGGTAGCTTCTGTTGTTGTCATGTCTGTGGTCATTTCTTCTGTCGTCGTGGCGACAACAGTTGTGGTTGGTTCTACTGTGGTTTCATCAGTTGTAGCTGTAGGGATATGATTAATGTAAACAAATAATGTCACTTATTTCTAAAAGAAAAAATTGAAAGAAAAACATACACAGGATACAAATATAACGTAAGATCATTTTAATATTTATTCCCTTTTTTTTTACAAAAGTCATATTTTTCA
>KN886033.1:1305-13132 GCA_000934455.1 Apostichopus parvimensis
GAACTTGGTATTAATTATGATTGTGCAGGGATTTCAATTCAAATGTGATCACAAAAATAAGATGTGATGAGAACCAACTGCAAAGCAAGTCAATCGAGACCCTCAACTTCCCACCCACTTACTGCCCCTCTCCTCCCCCCCAAACTTCCAACCCACTAACTGTCCCTCTCCTCCCCCCCCCCAAAAAAAACCTATTAAAATTACTCCGGGACAACTCATCCCCACAAATAATGAAAATAAACATTCATTCAAACCCACTGTCTTGATAAAATAGCCTACACCCTGTGAAGCTAGAAAGGTGAACCGCACTTAGAATTAAAATCTTTCTACCTGTACTACAGTACAACGTAAATTATGCGTTCACATTGACCCTGGATACACATATGGTATTTAATAAATGGTTTCAATTTGTTGTGAGTTTTTTTTCTTCCATCTAACTGTACATTGTTAGACTCTGCTTGAGGCATGCAGTTTCACAAATTCATCTATGACTGGCTATAATTTCATTCATGTTTTAAAATTTTGAGTTTGATTTAAACTAAATGAAACAAATTTTGCTATAAAGTAGATCTGAATAGGTGTACCCCAAAACTTACTGCTTTGGGTGTTTTTGACTGATTATGATACTGTATTTTTCCTGTCTCCTTTCTATACCTCTAATGCATGCCATCTTCAACTCTAGATACAGAGGAACCATCGTCTACTGACCCTGTGGCATTCCGCCCAGGGGGACCGCTCCCAGACGGGTACCAGAAGTGTCCAGGAATAGTGTGCGAGGTTGCCCAACACACTGCAATGACTCATTAATGAGTAAAACTACTCAAACACCAGTTTTGGCACCAGATACAGTGGAAGCCTCATCCACTGACCGAGACAGACCTACCAGAAATAACCAGGAATAGTGTGCGAGGTTGCCCAACACACGGCAATGCTTTGGTCCCAGATACAGTGGAAGCCTCATCCACTGACCAATAACTGTAATACCACCGTTGAGTCAACCGTGTTGGTCAACCCCGCACTTATTCTTCTCAGATGCAACCGGGACCGTCAGGGGTGTGTTCCCCGGGGCAGGGTGAGATGGGGACAGTGCTCAAGTCTTCCGATGTATGAAGAGCTGTAGCTGGTGTAGGACAACATGTTGAATGAAGAGAGAGCTCTAAGAGAGAAGTGAAGTGAATGACACGGTGCTCGATCTAACCCAGACGTGATCTTAATTTGTCTGTTCCTGATTGGGGAGTTCTTTTACAGAATCTTGTTCAATTCAATGCATACATGTAATACACACGTGTCCCACTCCCACATGTATATTAAATGTATCCCGTACAGCTGTATGTTTTCTGTGGGGAAACCCCCGGACGGGTTTGCCTAATTTGATTGAACTTGATAACATTTTGAGACGGTGTTTCTACATACATGTATTTTATTCAAACAGATCGTGGCAAGTTTAATGTAGAATAGAGCATCAAGTTTCCATGCTGGGGATTTATACACAAATGCACAAGGTTTAGTCTTGCACACACAGGCCTACTGATATACATTACCTTTTCCATAAAAATTTGTTTATAACTTTAGTGGGGTATGACACACTTGCCATCATCAAGTATTAATAAAGAGGGGGAAAATGTGCCAACCATAAATAATAAACCGAGTTTATGAACAATACTATAGTATGGAAGAAAATAACATTTACTGGGTAAACCCTTTGCAGACTTATAAATAAAGTAACAATGGCAAGTTGGCAAAGAGAATTGTATGTACAGTCTTTGGGCCCGAACTCAAACATCACTGCCAACAATTTTCCCATTCAGGAAGTGACACTAACTACTGTATGTAGTAATAGCTAATTTGCAGCATATATATCACAATGATACAAGAGATATAAGTACTGTACAACAGATATGCAAACAGATACGGTTGTTTCTAGTTGTGTGCAGTGTCTATCTAATAACTTTTTTTTGGATTGTCTATCCTGCCTTTACAGACCAACTATTGACTCACAGAACTCTAGAGAAAGGAATTTGCCAATCTTCAATGGTAATGACCTATACATAATATATACAGTACTAACACTATGCTGACTGTACTATAGTTTGCATGATCAGTTACAGTCTTCCTATCTACATCCAGAAGTAAGTAAATGGCTTGCAGTACTGCAAATTAATTTGGCCGGCCACAAAACGCATCAGTGGTTCGTCTGAATGGTTGAATATTTCAAACACAAGTCAACAGCCTCAACTTACAAAGAACTGTGCATTTGTACAGGAATATACACTTCAGTTAGTACTTTTCAGTGTGACGTCATCATACACCGGCTTCCGGGCTTTGTTACAAGCTTCCCAACCATTACACATTGTGACACATCCAGCAACTATTCGAGCCCGTTTAGATTTAGGCCATCTAGAAATGAAAGCTCGGTTCTAAGTACAGTAGTCGGAATTTTATGAATTGCCCCGGACACGGAAACTGGAGAGCAACCTGTCAACTTTCGGTCACAAACCAGAGGTGACACACAGTATCAATTAATATCGAAATAATTCGTGAAGTCTCTATAGGGCTCGAATAAATCAATAACTTAACCAATCCCTGCTTGCTGACATGGCAAGTATCGACAAACCAGTAGAGTACATGCCAACAAGACTCTTTGATCAAAAATTTGCCAAGATCATCTACCAGACATTCATAACCATATACCGGTATAACCACATAACTAGCCAACAGTTTATGCCGCCCGGTATAACTACATAACTAGCCAGCAGTTCATGCCACCAGTCATAACCAAATAATTAACCAATCGGTATTGCTGGCCAGCATAACCATATAACTAGCCAACAGTTCATATAACCGGCGTACTGTAACCACGTAAGTTCTAGCCAACAGTCTTCTTTGCATCCCTCTAGTTGAATATGGTATCAAGTTGCTAAGTCATTAGATGTTAACTTAAAAGTTCTATAAAGGCAATGGTGGCTTTTTTGCAAGGAAGAAAATTTGTACTTAAAGAGACTAGAGATAGACAGAATCTTCAGCCCCATTCCACTCAAATAAAGTTTGATTGAATCTGATAAAAATTTCATGGTGGTAATTAAAGCTAACCACAGATAGACTGCTTTAAAAGACCACAAACAGTGAGTATGTTTGTATATTATTTACCTTCCCTTCCCCCCTCCCCTCCATGCCCACTAAAACTTTCAAAATATTCAAATTGATGTCCAGTAGATCTGCTGTATGTTTGTGCTCAAAGCTGCCATAACTTATTGTTGTAACAACTATGACCTATATAACCCATGTAGTCATGTACCAACCGTATAATGTTCACCAGTCATAAAATCTCAATAACTGAGCAGCATAAAGTATAGTTCTGACAGTCTAACTAGTTTAACATTTAGTGGCTAAGATAGGCTGTGATTGAAGGACTTAAAAGCAAACTTACCTGTTGTACTTGACAAACTTGAGCATCAATTTTATTATTTAATTTAAATATCGATGGCAATGAATTTAAAGCAAATGATTTAGCCTGTTACAAGTTCTAAAGTAACTAGGTAAGTTCAACAAGTAGCTCGTATTTTAATTATTCAAAGCACTGTACATAATTTACAAATTTATACTTGATTTTGTGATTGTTCTGCCTATTAATTGCAAATTAAATGTTGACCTGTGAACTTGAAAAGTGTTTGCATACATTTAACAGTGCACCATAACACTTTTAAGGTTAAGTACATAAAGTACTGTTCATTCAAGTGCTACAGTAACTGCTGTACTACAGGTACTTTAGGCTAGATTTTATTAATGTCCAGTCTAGGAATTTCAATATTCTAGCATATTTTTTATGCAATATTGCATGAAAAAAATATCATCTTCCCACTGGCATTCTCCGTGCATTAATTATAGAAGGCAACATATACACGATGACGTCTTTACTGGCAAAAACAATGCCAACGTTTTTTCTTCTCCTGGAATACAGTGTAACCCACTTGGCATTTAGCCAATAAATATCCAGAACTTTGAGGTCAGATGTCAGACGGTCTTCCAGGGAACATTTTCAACGGTCTGCTTATTACCTGTACATTGTGAACATTTAATAAATGCTCAACACTACTGGGTCCCACAAATATATATGATAGAAAATCACAATATTTTCATACATTGTCGTCACTCATGCCGCAACTTTTATGAAGCACTTTAAGTCAACTTTCACAAAGTACTTTTGCTCAATGATAAATAACACTCACAAATTTCTGGGAATAATTTGTGTAGTCAGACCTACCACAACATAGTCTGCTTCAGTATTTACCTTTAAAGCATTTGTTTGTGCAGACAATAAATTGGGACGAACGTTGATAACTGTCGTAAACAAACGTGCTGTAGCCTAAGTCATATTTTTAGTTACACAGTTTAGTCTCTGTTCGATAAGTCTGTAGATGTATAGTACAGTTTTGTAATGTAATGTACAAACAGTACATCATAGACAATATAAGTAGAGCTGCTCCCATTTTCTCATTTTGCAAAGCAACTTTCACACTAGATTCTTAGGATGGTTCTCATGAATGAAACAACATTTTTAGGTATGGCTTAATTCAGAACATACTTTCCCAGAAGTTGACCATCTCTAGGGAGTGTGTGTGGCAAGTTGCATTTCCAGTAAATATCTTGTCATGGTGAGAGTAAATTGCCTTAACTACAATTTCACTGTTTGATCACTTCTATAATTTAGGGCATAATCATTAAACTGTAGCATGTGTAGCCTACTGGTTAGTGTTCATATGTTTTACTTAAAAAGATGGAATCGGACTTACCTCTCTTAACGAGATAGATGCTTTGTATAGTAAATTACTTCCCTCGCGCACAAACAATGGATGTGGTTTGTCTTTCAATGTGAACACAATATCAGCCGGAACGTGGCCTGGGCTCTGGTCACCTTCCTTTGGAAATGTTATTTTTGTGCCCTCTTTCCAACCTTGTTTCACGTTTATCTCTAGCACTTTCTCCTCTTTTCTTGTGGAACGGCCATCTGGATTTAGCACCCTTCTCGATATTTTCATTTTCTTTGTACAACCATGGAAAATGTCCTCCATGGAAACTTTTAGATCGTGGTGAATTGGTGGATCTATTTTCTTACGCATCACTCTTGAGTTTGGGAAACCATGATGGAAGCCATGCATTTGAGGAAACATGTCTTCGTCGTCTACTTCCATGCTCTCTGCTCCAAACATGGTCGGCCTTCCGCCGTGCCCCATGTTGAAGAAGGATTCAAATGGATCCGCACCACCGAAGAAACTGGCGAACGTTGTCCGTGGATCACCATGGTAAGTCCATGAAAATGACTCGCCAGGTCCTCCTCCTCCTGCCCCAGGTACTCCACCTTTGAGTCCATCCTCTCCATACTGGTCATAAATTCCTTTCTTCTTTTTATCGCTCAACACTTCGTAAGCCTCCGAGACATCTTTGAACTTTTCTTCCGCTTCTTTCGACTTATTTTTGTCCGGATGGAATTTCAACGCCATCTTTCGATAGGCCTTTTTGATCTCATCTTCCGAGGCATCTCGGCTGATGCCTAAAACACTGTAGAAATCTCTTCCCATCTTAATAGGCATCTGGATTTATTCTGTTGGCAACTTTTCTGATTCTGAAAATTAAATGGGTGAGAAGAGTTTGCAGTCAGTTTAGTGCCGGATGAAGGGCAACAAACGCAATGTAGTAAAACGTAAGCTCTAAGAATGAAAACGGCTTATTCCGCGACACACTCGGTGACGAATTTCAATGGATCGAGGTTCACTGAGGAACAAGGTGAGTGAAATGCTAGTACGGTATGATAATGCAGAAACAAGCTGTTTATGCTATGGAGTTGAAAATATCGTAACGTTAGGTCAGGTTTTAATGTAAAGCCTACCTTGTTTCTCAAGAAACAAAGCTTAATTTTCTGGACTGCGAAACGTTGATGCGTTCTTGATCGCGAACTGTAATGAATCTGCCGGGTGAATAGTTTCCTGACGGTTAATATAACACCCCATAGGGTGAATTATAGGAAATTTACGTAAACATATTCTTGGATGACTTCGTCACGTACGTCTAGTACCCACCAGAATGTACATAGAAAGTTCGCGAAATTACTCTGCACGCACTGTACTGTGTCAACATAAATAGTAGTGACGACACACCTTTGCATAAAATGGACCAATCACAGGCAAGTACCGCTTTACGCTATTCGATTTCGAATTGGTCTGTAGTGCGAGCATCTATAGTGGTCGGGATTCTATGATATTCAAATCTGGAAAATAATATGTTTGTTAAATATCAATTATTGTTAACAGGAAGTCATTTCTTTAAGAGTCATATACAATAGCTACAGTTGTCGGTGGTTTCAGTCAGTTAATAATTAAGTTTCGTGCTCTTGTTCCAGTGAGCGTCACTTGTGACGGAATAACTGTTTTTGTGTTTCCATCATACCACGGACGTTGTGTGAACATTTCCTATACCAACATTTTCCATCATGAAAATATTGGATGCAAATTGTTCCTTATAAAAATGAAATAAGATACAAAGGTACGAGGATATCGACGGAAGTATTCATCAATGAAAGCACAGCATAAATTCATATTTAATATTGTTAAATTTTAACTTTCGTCGGTTAATATATATAGGTTGACCGAATATAATATACGGAACGGTAGCCTACGTGGTGGTGGTGTGGGAGGGGCAGGGGTGGCTTTTGTTTTGCTCTCAGAATCAAGACTCTTTTCGCATAATTTAATTTAAGCTACACGATGATCTATTTGATTACCTGCCCTAAATGTTAATCTTGTGAATGGATAGTGTAAATGGGCATAAAAGATGTAGGCATTCACCACACACATCTCCTGAGCTCCTGTATTCCCCACCCTCTTTAAGATGAACAGTTGATTTTGCACTGATAACTTCCTTCCAAAAAAAAAACCCAGCGCTGAAATAAAAATACCAAATTCTAAGGGGAAAGATTCCTTATGGCATCTTTCAGCTTCAACTCCCCCTCCTCCCTCCTTCTACCGTGACAACCCCCCCCCCCCCGACGCTACTCACTTGTAGCAGGTTATTTATGTCAACGACAGAGGAATATGTCATTCAACGTGCACAATTGACATTTACAAATATTGATTATTCTATATAAAGATATAGTGTACCCTACAATGCATGGCAGGGTTATATTATTTTTTTTACCGGGGGTAGGGGAGGGGGTAAATATAGGGCAAACCTTTCCAAAATTCTAGAAAGTTCACGAGTCCATGCATGGTGATGTGAAACTCTGACTCGTGTATTATACAGAATGAGCGGCGCAAAGTCAGTTTAGATGAAGCAACCGTTGCAATCATGTAATCTGCCAATTTATGTATACAGTATGACAATTGACTCTTCTAGAAACTTGATATAATAACTGGAAGTCCAATCTGCCACCACCGGCAGTCTGGATTATTGTTATTTATTGGGGGGGGGGGTGGGGGTCGGTAGATAGAAGTTTCAGTTTTCATTTTCAACATCATATCATATTCAAGTATATCAGACCGAGTCTCTTTATGTAAGGATGAACTAGAACTTGAAAATAAATAAAATTGTCTGAACTGAATATCTTGGCTATAACCAATTGTTTACTAATACCTTAGTCAGTCATAAAGTTACAACTATAGTAACTGTATCTTTTATCCACTTACACAGCCTAAAGGAGAGTCATTTCGTCGTCCTCCCACCCCCCCCCCCCCCCCCCCCCCCACCCCCAATAAAGAGCTATATCTCTATCTAGGTATGAGATGATTCACTTTTTTTGTCGAGCCACGTCAGTACCACTTCACTTACCTGCCTTCATTCCAGTGTCTATAGCAGGCCAACGAGTAGGTTATATATAATGATAGCTGGCAATTTGACCTCGATATATAGCATATACAGCTTGGTGACCAACTTTGGGCTTTTGTCGGTGGATAATAGTGATTCAGTGACCATGCTTGCCCGACACATGCATGTATATGTAGGAAGGTAACGAGCAGCATATGTGTCCATTTCTCATGTGCAGGTATGAATGTTATGTTGGTCGCAAATTTCCTGGAATTACAATAAGAGACAGATTACAACCATGCACGTGGTCATCTATAGCCTAGATGTTATATATCTCATCGTCTTCATTTAGCCTATGGACATAAAATATGATTTGACGTTGCTAAGCACAGACTGCACGTAACCGCATATATGTAAAACTAGATCGAGATGCATGCTGGGAAGCATGGACACTGTATGGGAAGTTTACTTTCTTACATGTATCATGAACATACATCGTCACTGCAGGCTGGGGAGACCTCTGGAAGGAGTTCATTTAAAAGTGACTGCTAACAAGAATTCGTCACGAATCGTAATCAACTTCATCAATCTTAAATTCGCTGACCTAAGTGGAGGAGCACGGGACACATATTTTATACTAACCACACGTCAGAGTACACTGGCCTACATAACTTATGATATAGAAAGGTCAACTTGATTCATCAATTATAACAGTGCCTCACTTTGTCACCGTATTCATTAACAGCTCTGAATTTATGGAGAGGGGATTAAAAAGAAAACAGCTCGCTAGCTATCTTATGCGCCAATAAGTATGCGTTTGTATAATACACACCACACCCCACCCCCCTTTGTCAATCCCACATACCCAGTCTGATATGGCTGTACTCCTTGGTAGACGCAGTTGCTAGTTATATGCTGTTTATCTATGAGGTAAAATGTATAGAAGCTTTGGTGTGCATGTGTGATAACGGTGTATTTGGTTGTTACATATATTTACATTTATAACACATGACATATCTGCAATGCTTCTTTTTAAGGCAAAATCTGTTACGAATTCAGTACTGACGTAAAGGGAGGGGCTGTGGGGGGGGAGGGGGTTACTACATTGATCGTCTGAAATCTATATAGTCGTCGGAAACAATATTTCGGTTATATATGCTTATTTCTAACGACTGATCAGTCTGTGTCAGTTCACACGTTCGATGTTGAAATTACGTAATATATCACGCTACAGCTTCCAAGTAACAATATCGGATTGACGTCGGACGGTCGACATAGTCATATGGTATAAATTTATACACATAGTTAGGAGCATGGTAGCAGGTTATCTCGTTGAGCAGCCTATTTCGAGGGGAGGGGAGGGGGAGGGGAGGGGAGAGGGGAGGGGAAGGGGTGTCCTAGTGGCGATGACAGGAAGCAGAACTAATAGGATAATATTTAACTTGAGACGCAATTGGTAGGTATTAAATTGAGAAGGGGTCCGTCAAGTACGGATTAACGTCAACCGCGAACTGGTTTAGCTGAGCCTTTAAATGCATTCTGTACTTTTCGTCCAATATATATTTTGGCCCTCCAATGTTATTGGCGGGGGCAAGCTGGGTGAGGCGAGATGTTTGACTGGGATCAATTAAAGCTTCAGCGGTGATCAAAATAAAAAACCTAAGCTGAAACACTCTTCGTCAGAAGTGGAATGCATTCGTAATATATCACAGGAAACTGATGTCATATGTTTCAAATCTGTGTAACTGTGTTATAATATAATTATTACATTTTATGTTCCCTTTGCGTGAATTATGACTAGATGGAGGTAACTAGATATTTTCACGACTTAATCGTAATTTCAACCTTCCCTTTCTCTCACCCAACGATCGAGCAAACAAAAACAGTAATATTCTAGCTTATAATATCTTAACTAGGCAACATTAATATCCTAGCTAATAATATCATAACTATAGGCAACAGTAATATCCTAGCTAATAATATCCTTACTAGGCAACAGTAATATCCTAGCCAAACTCAAAATTCCACGTCATATCTGATATCTTTACCAAACGTTTACCATCACCATAAGCATAGCTTTCTACAGTAGATCAATTTCGCGAAATCCAAAGACTGAACTGCATATTCGTGGAAATGATATGACACACACGTGCACTATATAAACAAGGTTGATACCCTGTTTTCCTTGACGGTCATCTTTCCTAGATAAATTAATCTTATGGAAAATAACCAGGGTACGGTACTATATGTCGTCTGCTTGACGTTGATTGGCTGGATGGTGAAAGAGTCTTGATCTATTCATTGACACACACACAGAGAGAATGCGATTAATATTCCTCTTACCAGGAAATGAACATCATCAAAAGAAGAAAACAACTAATTATCACTGCAGTGATAATGATAGGGTAAATTCTTAACCAGTATGACTCAATCTTATTTGTTAACTGAATCAACCATTTGGTGATGAGGAAATACCATTGGCCGTGTTGTGACCAGGGTAACAAGGGGTCATGGAATAGTATACAAATAATGAATGGTTATGAGTGCAATAGTGCAATATTTCATGAGTTGAAATTTGGAATGTTCCATTCAACGAGGCGCAGCCGAGTTGAATGGAACAAATTACATCTTTCAACGAATGAAATATTTGCACTATTGCACGAATGGAAACCATTCATTATTTGTTTTATACAACATATTATATTATATTAAGATGGGTAAAATGCACTCATGCAACAGATTGTTTTGAACAGACAGGTTTCTCTGCTCTCTTACCATTGAAAAAAGTGCTACCAAAAAAGTATAACCCATGGTTCTATTTCATAGAGTGGAATAGAGCGGATTTTGCATGCAATCAACGAGCAATTGACCAATCAAATGACCAGAATACAATTAGGTGTTGTATAAAAGGTAACAATTAATGCTGGTGAGAACAGCTTAAATTATATTGAAGAGGCGTTACGTCATGCACAAATGAGTCTACAAACATCATGCATGGCATGCAGAAACGCTGCAGGGGAAGGAGTAAAAATAATTGATGACAAAACATAGTGCCAGTGAAGCTGGTTCCATTCTATACCAATTGTGACGTCTCCCAATCAAAAATGAAAGGCAAATGATGGGTCTGTTTTTGCTTAAATTATCTTAACATGTCTAAAATAAAAAAGGTTCATAATTGGTCTTCAGGTTTAGCATTCATCATCTATAATGGTTATATTTATAATTAAATCAGGTATTATAAACCGTAAAATCAGTCGGCAACTAGTTACGAATTAAAGAAGGTTGGATCGTCTCTATTAGCCTATAAGTATATACGTTGGATCTTACTGTTGAATTTGTTTGTGTATATATGAGATCTCTGTTAGTATCAACATTGCTATTGCCTGTAATCATAACTAGTGCAGCTATAGTCTATTACGGAGTTCTGTTTCAAGATGAGAAAAATCGTTAAAAGTTTGGATTTGTGGATCGTTACAGTTTAGAAGGCAAACATGTCACATGCAAGTATCATATACATGCTATAAATCTATATTTCTATGTAATGATATACACTGTTCATTCTATAGAGAACCCTGCCGGATATTAATTCAGTAACATTATAATACGGACCGTTGACACATACATATATAACCGGTACCTCATGCCAAATATTAAGTAACAGATATTTTTCAATCATGCAGCAATTCCCCCCCCCCCCCACGTCACTGTATAGTGCCTCTCATCATTGACTCATATATAATAACATAATTGTAATGAAAGGATTAACTCGTCATGTAATGCGTTCATCGTCTCCTTGCACGCAAAATCGAGTTGTCGGTTATGACCCTGTCACAAATCAGCGCCGTCTGTATAATGGCGCCAATTTGCCGTAATTAAGAGGAATATGATGAAGGTGTCATCGGAAAGAAAGCAGTCACTAGTAAGAGGAACAGCCTGACTTATATTCTTCGTCCTGAGCGACTGAACCTTACTTTTTACGAACGGATTTGGTTTAATAACCGACGGTTCGGTGAAATGTCAAGTTCAATATCAT
>KN886033.1:54702-65055 GCA_000934455.1 Apostichopus parvimensis
GTCCATGATTATGAATTGTCAACTGTCAACAACTCTGTAACTGGACGACATACATTAATCTTGGAGTGACTCGAACTCGGGACCTTATGATTGAAAGGCACCGGCGTTAACCACTGAGCTAACACTCCTGTGTTTGTATGCTTCTTCATGTTTGTATGATGTTTGTATGGTCCTTCCTTATTTGTATGCTCCTGCCTAATTTGTATGCTCCTTCAATTTCAAGGCAAACATGTGGATTTCATACAAATTTGGAGAATGACTTCGCAATTCCTTACAAAGAGAAAAACAGACAAAAAAAACCAAACTTCATTCTTGAGAAGACTTACAAGTTCCCCTTAATTAAAGTCAGTAGGTAAATGTTCGCTTTTAGGGAGTTTGCCAGAAATGAGTTCAAAGAGGGGTTTTCTGGTGACAAACAATGCTTACATTGAAGATATTGGCCCTAACTTGGGATATGGTTGCTTTGAATGTCAGCTATTTTAGCTGGCTAAAACCTTGCACAGTAAAAGAGTTACATTTAGAAACCACCCCACACCAGACTGGTAAAAAGCATTTGTCATCCAGTGGTTTAATCATTTCCACACTCCGTTTATACTATGGTAGTCTGTCTTTGAAAAGGACAGTGCTAGTGTAGACTGTAGGGTGTAAGGTAGCCAGATATCCCTGCTTTCCGGGGACAGTCCCCGGATCGTAGGTGTCCTCAGAAATGTCCCCAGAGTCTATGTTCTGTCTTGAGAATAGTCCCAAATTTTGTAGAAAGGGCCCCGCATAATTTCAGTTTTTACCTGATCACCGTTCCTTTTGCAGAAACGTAGCACGAACGTAACCTGTGATTGTTTAAAGTCAAAGAAATGTAAGGGCAATCCAGGAGCGATCATTCAATAACTTTTGTAGCCTGTAAATTCACACGTAAGACATCTTTTCGCACTTAGAAATAACTAACGAGACTTCCGACGGTCATTATCTTTTTACAAAATACTTGTTTCTTGATTTGGTTTTCTAAATCGAGGCATTTTGTTGGCCATTATCCCCGAAGCAAAGAACCACCAAAAACTCTGAGCGGCTCTCAAAATTCCACGACTCCCTCTTAAACATACAGCCTGCAGGTAACTAACTCTTAATGTGATCATGATGGCTGTCAAATTCAATAATCATGTTCCCAGATTTCTTGGAGAGAAACTCAGAGAATATGGTCACCTTCCTCTATGGATACCTTGCTTGTATTACACAGTGAATTTAACATCGTTGTCTTCGACACAATCATATGCAAAATATCATTTCTTTAATTAGATCCTCCGAAACTCTCCGAAACTGTGAGATAAGCTTGTAAATTGTAAGGAAGAAACTGTGCAATGTTACTAGCGATAGATTGCCAGTTGGCAGCATCTTCATTTCTAGATATGTTCCACTTATCACTTTTGACCAAAAGGAAAGGAATGAGGTTTTCTTAATTTTTTTTATTACTTTCATAAGCACACTCACTGTTGAGAATAAAGGATGTGGGAACAATCCGTGGCACATGCATGCCTTGTGTTGACTTCCACTGATTATAACAGATATTTTAAAGAAAGAAAACAAACGAAGAATCCACGAGCTGGGATAAATGCTAAAAGTAAAATTTAAGTATCTCTGGATCTGGATAGCTGTCCTAGGGAGTTCTATATCTGAGAACAACTGACGTTAGACCAAACAGGAAATCCATGATTTTTTTTCTCATCATGATTTTTTTTTTTTAAAACATCTTCTTAATAAGTCCTTCCATTCCCAACTGCCCCCCCCCCCCTGCTCACTCCTCCACTTCACCTTCTCCCTCACTGTCAGCTGTAGTTTGGCCAAGAGATAATTCTTCTTATCTTCTTTCCCCCTCGTCATCAGACACGAAACAAACCGAAGGAACCACTTAAAGTCCCCAAATCAGCTCCTTTCTTCCTACCAGTAGCCTCTGGCCTGGAACCGAGCTTAGACGTTCAGAAGGAGACCAAATTGAGCAAGGTAAGTGGTTAGTTTATGGTTATTTGATGGCTACTCAACAATTACCAATATTTTCCAAAATCGAGCAAGTAAGTGGTTACTTTATTGGTTCCTTGATGGCTACTCAACACTTACCAATATTTTACCGAATCATGTGGCATGCTGGGTGGTAATGCAGTTGGCGTAGAGGGGTTAATTTGTCACGTTATTTATTGTGGCATAGTAGTGAATGCTGTATCCAAGAAAAGCAAACTGATCCATAACCAGTCAAAAATTTATGACGTTGGCTAAACTGCCAAGAGGCATAGTTTAGCTTCAAATGTTATGCAATTTTCTTCTCAACAGTTGAAAGTCTTTTCATAACTTGCACCCTTAAGTCACAGATCACAAGGCTTCTTCTAAGGATACTAAACTATCACAGTGCTTTTGGGTTTGTGGATTTCTGCCCTCAGGCATTGACCACCTTTATGTGAAAACAACGCCCAATGTCGAATAATGACGATGTAAACATGTTTTGGTTTGTTTAGATATTCATATTGCATAACCTATCTTCATCATCAAATTCACTCAAGCAATTTCTCAATTTTGGCATTCTAGGTTTGTAGAACATGGTTAGCCAAACAAATATATATAAAAAAAATAAAAAATGATATTAAAAAAAATATTGGATTGGCCATGTTCATGTTAGAAAGGAACTCATTCGGTAAAACTTTCCAAGTCGAGAAAAACAGTCAGCCTTTGTCTGTTAAATTCATGTAAGAAACTGCCATTAAACATCATTCAACAACTGATAGGTCTAAGTCTCAATTGAAGGGGATTGGGATTGATTTAAATGTTGAAAGTACAATTTTAACAAATGACTCCCAGGGATATGTGTTGCTTTTTTTGTTTGCAGAATTATTTTGTGTGACTGACATGTTTTAAGCTTTGAGTTATTGTTCAATAGAACAATTAATGCCAGGGTACCTCCACAAAGTCAGTGTTCTTATTTTATGATCCACAAATATTACTTTTGAAAATATTGAAAGCTAAGAATCCAAAAAGTGGCCACAGGGTCTTACATAGATAAATAGACAACTTGATTTGGTTTTGAATTTTTTTTTTTGTTCATTCACATTATTATTGTATGAATTGGACAGTTGCATCGTGTCACAAGACTTTCCCCAAATTTAAATTGATTGCATTTAAGACCGTTTGGGAATTTTTGTTTTTGTTTTTTTGCAGGTAAGAAAAGTCGCTGTTGCAGGATCTCTTAACCTTGCCTCTGAACTCTGCCAACTGTTGCTGGAATCAGCCCAGAAAGAGGACGGTACCTGTGAGTATTTTGGCATCTTATTTGTCAGTTTTTTGGTCTTCAGTTTTTATTTTGAGCAGCTTTGAGGGTTTTGTCATTCAGAGCATCTTTGATGGTTTCATTTTAGCTTCAAGAAATCCTGCAACGAAGCAATCAGAGCAGTGAAAGGCTGCAAAAGAACGTGTGTTCTAACCGCCCCTTAGTGCAAGCTTTCCAACATTTCACACCAGCGCAAGAAATCATTACTTCGGAAAGTTTGCTCGTAACCTCTTTTGTTAAACCGACATGACAGGCCCACTCTGCTAATTTAGGGTGTGGCTGCAGATCCCCCATTAAGGTCCTGTTTTATACCTCTGTGTGTTCTTGAGAATTATCGTTGTATTCGATGATAATGGCGAGCAAATTTGGCCCCCTTTCCCCCCCCCTCTCTTCTCCTCCTCACCCTTCCCTTCACAAATGCATTCTTACTGACAATCAGCGCTGGCAAACCAATCGGAGAACTCACCGCACCACTTCTCTATTTCACTCTTTTTGAGATAACATTTATATCTAGTCTTAAATTACCTTACTTTTAAACTAAACTTTGTTTATAAACTTTGAGTTTATCTTATGACAGTTTAAGTAAGTCATAGTTGAGTATATTAAGTAAATGATACCCGAAAGCCGCCGGTTCTATTTTGAAACTTTGGCAGATGAAGCAGTACTGGAATACATGACGAAGTTGAACCCTTCAGCTACTGATACAGAGATAAGATCCTTGGATCCCATTGGTGGAGGCTCTCATATCGCCATGGCGATCTTCATGAAGGCACTCATCGATTGGTTGCAATCTAACAAAAGCTTTGAAATTGTTCAAGCATACATCAGCTTGTTCTTGAAGGTGAGTCTTTTGAAGTGTTACAGCATGCTGTTAGGATTGTTTGGGTCGTGCAGTGCCGTGTTCGTTAGCTAATTGCTAATTAACAATTCCTAATCACTCCTACGACCTTCTCTTCATTTCCACTCACATTCTTTAATTTGAAGGGCAGAAGCACTGACCTTTTTATCTTTTGGAGGGATTCACCACTTTTTTGCCTTTCAAGATTGGTTGGGAGTTGTAGTGTGGAATTCATGGAAAGTTTTGATAGTAATTAACAATTTCACACGAAAATGCTTCACAAATTGTTA
Source organism: Apostichopus parvimensis (assembly GCA_000934455.1). Classification (NCBI taxonomy): domain Eukaryota; kingdom Metazoa; phylum Echinodermata; class Holothuroidea; order Aspidochirotida; family Stichopodidae; genus Apostichopus; species Apostichopus parvimensis. The sequence continues at coordinate 59,135 of KN886033.1, forward strand.
AAAAAATGTTATTAAAATAGATAGATATAGATTGCAACTAGATAAGTTTTTTTTTATTTTATACTAGTGTAAGGTTTTACTGGTCCTCACAGAATTCACTATCATTGCTGTGTACTGAGGTAGTAGCATATTTGGCTTTACCATAGGTTTTGTGATTTATACAAGTGTTAGGTTTTTCTGGTCCTTAAAGAATTCACTATCATAATACTGAGGTACTAGCATCTTTGGCTTTACCATAGGTTTTGTTATTTATACTAGTGTTAGGTTTTATTGGTCCTAAAAGAATTCACTATCAGAATACGGAGGTACTAGCATCTATGGTCATATCACGTAATGGAAATTTGGCCTAAACACCTTGTACATTGGTATTTATGCAATGGCATATTGGTTGATGTTACCATAGATATAGGTAAATACGTTTATATAATATAATATAACAATACCTGGGTGGTATGGTAAGAATTGTAACACTTTACTGTGTCATCAAATTCATACTTGTATTTTCTTTTTTATATCTATTTTGGTTATAGTATAGAGCAGGGATGGATGCAAAGTCGATCAGGCCAGCCGCAACAGTCGTTTTCTTAATTTTCAAATCCATGTGGTGCAACACTTATGAATATACTGCCTCCCATGACAAAAGTTGATATATATATATATATGACATTATATTGGTGGCAAAAGATCTGAATGTACATAATACATGATTTTGATCAGTGATATTGAAATATTCTATCAAAAGTAGGATTTATACGGAAACGTGACACATATTTTATGTCTTTCGTTGCTCCCGGCTAAGTTTTGTGTCGGCAGCATTTATAAAAACAGGGCTTTGCACACCCTCTAGTGGGCTGCAGACAACTTTCTCCCTTTGAGGGACACACATTTTGGCCACCTGTGAAGCAGAGGGGACTAGTGCACAGAGACCAAAACGAGAATAAAGCTTAAAGGCATTGTAGACTCGCCCCAAACCGCGTGCCGCAATCTGAAAAAAGTTAACTTTCCGTTGCTTGCAAGTGACGTTTTTTTTGTGCAGCTACAAACTGCAGACAGTAATGAAACGTGATACCTTGTTATCTTTTCTCTAGACCTGAGATGTCCATCGCTGCTATGTACACTGTGTTGTGGGTATTGACTGTAGCTGTATGTATTGACTGTACACTAGTGTCTAATTACCGACGGTAGCAAGCTGTGTGTGTATTTTCTGGGATCGATGGTGCTTTCTAACACTTCTGATACACCTCATTCGAAACTAGGTCAGATTACCGGCATCAGACATTTGTTTGTGCGCGAGTCTTCACACCCTTTAACGATATCCTTTTGCCACTGGATCAATTTACCGATTTGAATTATCTTGTCTCTTCGATATATAGATCCACGGGGACGAAATCAGCAGAACCTCTGAGTTGGTGGAGTTACTGGAGACTTTACTGGGTGAACAAGAGAAGTCTTGGCAGAGGCTACAGGGTCAGTTTAACCAAACCATGTGTCTGATTAACTACATGAAGAGTGCGGTGCTATCTTGAAGGGAAGGGCCGCCAAATGCTGGCATGCACCCATGAAGATGGCGAAGAAAAGATAACGGGACGTCTTTTCACCGCGGACATGCGGTCGCTCCCTTTTAACACTTTTTGCAGGGACTTGGATAAGGTCATTAATATTCATGATGTGAACTGCATTTCCCAGCCAGTTGGGACAATTTTCTAATGCTGATATCTCTCTAAACTGTACTCCAATATCATGCTCTCAAAGCACTGGTATTGACAGTACAACAGTTCCTAACCTTTATCTGATACTTATGATAATACCTGTCTAAACAGTACTTCAATATCATGCTCTCAAAGCATGAAACTGATAATAGGCGCTTGGAATAGGTTCAAAAGTATGAATTTCACCCGCAGATAATTGCTTAATTTCACAGGGGCTGTTGACCCCCAAAAGGAGCTATAAAGAACATGGCCAGGATGGGCGAATGCTTCATTGTTTGTGATGTTTCGGCACCATGACTTTGTGACACAAAAATAGCCTGCACACCCAGTTTGTTAATTTGCACATCTAAATAGTCAATTCCTGCCTCAGCACCAAGTTCCTGCTCAATCATAAACTTTCTTAACATCAGAACTAACAGCAGCTTTTAACTGATCGCAATATAGTTATATGGTACCTACATATGAACAGAGAATAAAATCTACATTGACATTGTGTAACTTGGGCACTGTGAGCCAGGTAGGCACCAGGCGACAATTTCTGTCAAAGCGGCCCCTTTTTCTCAGTCTGAAGTTTCCTTCAGTATATTTCGAACTTTATCCCAAACTTCACTGGAAGCACAAATTCATCCTAACCCTAGGGCTGTATCCCCTCCCCTACCCCTCCTTCTACCCATTTGTCAGGCCCACATAGGAACTGACATGTTGTTAGAGGACTTTTACCGTTTTACTGATATGATCCAAGCGTCCAAGTGAAATGTTTGTATGTATTTTAGATCCTCCTGCAAGCAGGAACTCGCAAAGAAGCCGCATTGGCTTATCAAAGCAGCAAGCTGACCGAAGTCAGTCTCTTAGATTCATATTTAACGTCCATGATTATGACTTGTCAATTGTCAACAAGTCTCTGTAACTGGACACATACATTAATCTTGGAGTGACTCGAACCTGGGACCTTATGATTGGAAGGCACCGGCGTTAACCACTGAGCTAACACTCCATTATATTAAATAATAAATATCAATCACCATCAGTCTCCAGTCTCCTTAAATGTCATATTAGTCACCATTACAGGGAATAATTCATTTTTGGTTTCTCATTGGAAAGGACAAATTAAAATTTCTACATCAGTACAAATCTGTTTAGCAGTTCTTGTATCAAAACTCATGTTTTCTTTTCTTATTTAATGATCAACAAACTTAGGGTTAGGGTTCACCACCAACCTTCGCAAAAATATGATGCAAATATTGCAAAATGTTACATAATGCAATGAACAAAGTTTCAGTAACTGAGACAAAAAAACAGATTGGAAGATGCTTTTGGTTTATTTCAAAGACAATGTTGTAGACTTGTAGTTGTTCGTTTTGTTCAGTTGCAAAGTCAATGTAGGCAGATTACATATAATTCGGTCATTTTTAATCCTATGAATTGGAAAAGAAAATGCAATAAATTACAAATTGTATGACAACAAAATTATCATATTGTTTTTCATTTCTTTGTCTGTAGATCATTCATTAATTACTTCACAGTTGCAAATGGAGATTATTTATACCATATTTACTGTTTGCTTGCACTTGTTTTGTATTCTGACCGAGGACTTGAACAAAAGAATTCCTCGGATGTGATTTCTAAAGAATCACTTCGTCCTCGAAAGAATTCTTTTGTTATGGGCTATTGTTAAGGTTAGGGTACGTGGATTTGAACAATGGAAAAAACAATGGGGTCCTCGGTCTGAATGTAAAACACACCTGTGTGCATTTGGAGCGCTACTACGAACACACACACTCAAGGGGATCAGACAACACGTTTCGTTGACAATACGTAGCCCATGGACTACATGCAGATCCATGTTAGAAAATGGTTAAAAAAGTTTGTCACTTAAGAATAATGGAGATTAAAATGTGGTATCCTTACACACCCTCTATCACATGACAATTCTGAAGAATGGCACGGAGAATAAAAGAGTAATTATAGAAGGTCAAATTGTAAATTGAAATCTTGCTTGGCTGAATAATATCCGTGTTAATTATTATTTTATAGACCTCTCTACCATCGGGCCACATCCATCCATATACACATGCTACACATTCATTTCTTATTTACTGCTTGGCTTGCATATGAACAGTGGTAATTCTGTGTAAGTTGTCAGATCCAAAAGCACCAGCGGTGCACTCTGTACAATTATAATACTTGGTGTAATACGCCCTCATTAACAGTTATACATAGCCAGTTTATACGCTTTCACACACCACTAGAATCAATGTGATCCCTGGAAATGTCTTGCTACGCCAATGTGGTAGCCCTTAAAAGGGCTGTTGGGTTGCGGGTTTTCAGGAACAGGAACGTACTTCGCAGCTCAATCAATTGTGGCACTTTGGAGAGCTGGAATGGAGCTGTAACACAATTATTGGCGATCAGTGCATAGATGAGGAATTTCGTTGGTCAGATGGATGGTGATGTGCTGGACCTTTGCTTAGGTTTCGATGTTTGCTTTGAGTTTATTTATAGTTAATTCTTCTAGATTGTTATTTTCTGTCATTTGTGTGTGTTTGTATGCGCGCGCGTGTGTGTGTGCTGAGGGTAATAAGGGGGGGGGGGGGGGGGGGGGGGGGGGGGTGTAGTGGCTGAAAATCCAACTGGAAGGGCTGTCCGAGCAGGTACGTTGTTCCTTATTTCGATTTGAATGTGGTATACGGGGGCAGGGTTTGGGTAATAAGGGGGGGGGGGAGGGGTGGGGCGCTCTTATTTTTCTGGTTGTTCTTCAATCTCACCGACAAAAGGCCTTTCTAGACTGAAAGCACGTTATCTCATGAATGCCTATCAATTAGTGACATAAAATTGTTGTTGTTGATAGCAAAAACTATTTACCTGTAGTCAGATCGGTCGCCATCTTAGAAACACGGCAAAACAGTTTGACGAAATGATCAGCCAAATCCAATGAGTTGGTATAGCAGAGTGTCAACAAAAGTACGCGTTCAAACGCTCGCGTGTATACTCGCTTCAAAGTTTTGTGTGTAAAGACGTATATCAAGAAGGCAAGAAACGAAGTCTTTTCTTTTTACTAAACGCAAAACCCACCTGTAATGTTTTTCCCCGTGTTCTGTCAGCATAATAAAAAACATTTAAATTAGATATAACTTTAGCCATGTCTGGTATAATAGTCGATTCGTTTACTCTACATCGCAACATCTTCTTTGAAACCCTTCAGATCTTTGCCTTTAACGCTTAATTTCTTTAAATCTGATTTGAGGTTTACGTTAAAGTGAGCGTTCTTTTCCCGTACTATTACAAGACTGATTTTGATTGCCATCTTAGCTCAAATATTTACCCGATACGACCAGCCAAGGCAGAGGAATACGCTCGCGTACGCATATGTTGGCTTCATCATTGAATGTATATGTATATGTATAAGAAAAGCGTATACTATGAAAAATGTGCGTGTGGGATCGGGAGCGTGTACTAGCGTCACCCGTTTTGTACGTAAGAAGCAGAGATAAGTTTGTATAGCGCTGTAGATTTTATTCTGCGCCGTCACATATCTCTGCATTATCCAATCCATGATCTAGTTGCTTCGTAGCGCGCCTCGCACTACTAATGCGTGCGCATTTCAATCCCCCACCTGAAAACGTCACAGAGCAGAAAGAAGACTTTGTATTGGTGCACGATATTTTCGTTTGTTTATCGTTGCAACCAGTTCCAGTGCAGTGCAGCTAGCTGGGCCTACATAACACCACAGGGAATTTTTCGTGTTTGGATCAAGTAAGGTACTTAACGATGGTAAGTCGATCTATCTGTTGAAAGGTATACCCGTGTAGGTAGCTTTAGGAAGATCCATATGGCATGCACGCCATTTTAAGCTTTCATTCGTTAAGCTACAAATTGCTGAGATCACCAGATGCATCGATCTTTATATCACCACTTATTTGCTGATATCAACAACTATATAGATGCTGATGATACCAGTACATTATGAATAGTACAGTGGTATGCAATAAGTCTTTCATTGTCGAGTATTCAGGTAGGCCTATCATACGTTTTGCTGCTTTCAGAGGTGTGGTTTCAGTTTTCCTGTCGGTTATGTTATAACGGGCCCGCATGACTCATTTTTCATGTTGGTTTTGTTTATACAGTTGGCGATCTATGACTAATTACTTTGTTGTGTAACAGATGTATATGTATGTAATGTTACTGTCGGGGGCCATGCGTGCCATAACGGTT
>KN886035.1:5604-18509 GCA_000934455.1 Apostichopus parvimensis
GCGAGAGATCAACCACCAAGCAAACACCTTGCCTACCCTTCTTTAGGGACACTACGAAAATAAAGCTTTTAGTAAATCTCGCCAAATACAAGAGGAAAGATTAACGGTCATAGTGTTGAAATGTGATTCGTTATCTTAATCTTTCCAAAGCCATTCACAGTGTTAGATACCTTAAAACCACCAGAGCAAAACATGCCAATTTATTCATAACATTACCCAAAATGAACTGTTTATTGGCAACCTGAAATACTAGCCAACATTATTGTTATATGCCGACACTGTTGTGCCGACATTGTTATATAAGACACCATGAAATAACAGATAGTAACAATTAAAAAGAAAAATACATATCTTGAAAGTATGACTTTTAAAGGAGACTTCATACAGTATATGGTAGAGATGTTGTGAGCCACAATTCAACCAAATATGTAATGAAATTGTGATCTAACAAACCCTTAAAAGTTGAAAATCAGGGGATGCCATTTTGTTAATCAATAATGTCATAATGCAACTATATTAGGAAAAAAAACGGTTACTTTCTTTTCTTCTTCATTTCATGTTTTCATGCAATCTCCCTTTACAGGAAATAAGCATTGTGATAAACAAACCAAACCATTTAGGAGTGCAAACATATGTAACTTGATATTGCCATCTTTAGACTTGCTCAAGTTCTCAATCTCTTGAACGTTGAATCATTCGAACTGTGATACCTCCGAAATGGAATAAGATTTTACTTAGCCGCGCTTTTGGGAAAGTTACTCATTACACACTCTATCACAAAGATTAATTGTGAAGGGCGGGTTTCTTTTGTGTTTGAACTCCTTCTAACTTGCAGTGATCCTATCGAGAGGCCATGGTCCTCTCGTGATATGACATAACCTGAGAGGAACTCAAAATTCAGAACATTCTATGCTTTGCAAACCAAGGTACAGTAGCAATTCCAAACATGAAAGTCCATACTTGAGATCAGATCTTAACACCCTATTTGTAGAAACAAAAGTTGCTTTGAAAAAAAAGTTTTGCACCAAGAATAAATCGCAATTCAGGGAATCTCCCCAAATGTCTCCCAATTTCTCAACTTTCTCTCCCACGCCTACTGAAAGGTGACGACATACATGTTTGAGAACTGTAAGTTTGTATCTTAAGTTTATTTTAAGAAGTAGCTTGAAGGCAGTCTTTATAATATCCATTATGCATGGCATGAATAATATGAAAGAGGTTTATCACAATGTTGTAAATGACTTAAAGATTAACACAAAGAGGATGGTAGTACCTAATAAGTAATGTTAAAAGCACACATAAACACTAGAAAGAATTGTGTGAGGTAACATTTTTTAAAGCCTATTAATCATACCAATACAAAGTATTACAATAAGGTTGACCTCATAATTGGATATCTCGATAAGACATATCAGGCCATGGTTCCCAACTTCCCACAATTCCCAAAACCTTCAAAAACGGAGAACAAATGAGAGTGCTGGTGGACTTAATTTCATATTTGCTAACATTGAATTGCAAAGATCACCACATCCCTTCCCCCCCCCCCCGACCCTAAACACAAATTTCAAACTTCCTAACGGTAAAGAGAGCCAAATGTAATAGGGTTCAACTAATATGAACATAAGCTGTTCTCCTTAGCAGAACTCAGAAGTAAACTATGAAAGGTGATTCAAATGACAGCCTAACCACACTTTGCAACACAGTATCATATAAATACATACTGGAACGAGCAGCATTTAAATACAATTGATTTATTAACGTAACTGTGGAATGCATGGAAAACCTTAAAGACAAAGAACTTACAAGAATTTCATTTTTCTTAATTGATTACAGAAACGAATTATGCAAATTAAATTCTAAAAAATTCAAATGCTCTCTTTTACTTAGTTAATCCATAGTTGGGTAAATAATTAACTTATTTATTCAAATTACTTTGAAATAATTGCGATGTAAATCATATGTTACTTCATGAAATAACTTGCGTATGGCACAGTCAGTGCCGCTTATGAAGGTTTTGTTTTTATTCTTATTCATTTCCTTTCCTTTGATGACATGGATGTCTATGTGTCTTCCTATGCGTAATCCCCTATAGCTTTGTCAATACAGGTTTAACAGGAAGAATTAATCCCAATGTCTTATGAAATTAACGTTTAACTTGAAACATTGACACAACATTATCACATACTCTTAAAATGCTGTTACATCCCTAAGTAGAGTGTTCAAGTGATGTATACACAAGCTCTGTCCATCATTTTTACTACCGTTCCATATAAAAAAAACGTCAACGATCTTTAGACCCCCCAAAAAATAATGATTTTTGTCATTGCCATGGTAATGTCATTGGTTGAGGATTTTGTAAATATGACATCACTACTGCTGAAATTGATAACCTGCAAGAAAAAGAGCCAAAGAATATGTTGTTGAGCAAGGAAATACTGCAATGAGACTACATCATCAAAGAAAGTCTTTCCACTATTTACATTACACTAAATATTACCTATTTTATGGCAAAGTGGAAGAATTTAATACTTGTTCTGGTTGAATGAGTATTTAGTATTTAAATGACTTTCATGTCTTCTCCTTTGCATAAAGGACTACAAATTATGCAACATATCCTGTTTGGATAATTCAAACTGGTCACACCTCAAAATACCGTCTTAGGACAAGTCAGATTATTGTTAAGTGAACACTCGTAAATCTAACCACCGGTGACGGCTTCCCGAGAGGACCTCCAGTCGCCTCGTTATGCATGGACATATATGCACCTTGGAAGTGAAACTTCCATCCATAATCCACTAGTTTACACAGCCCACAATACTACATGAGTTAATGACAGATGGCTTTGTCCATAATTGCGGCAAAATTGGACTAAATTGTCCAGCTTGTGGCTTTCTGTTTCCTGTAGACCTTTAAACATATTCAACGGCCGACAACTTCAATGGCCAACAACTTCAATGGCCAACAACTTCAATGGCCAATTAGAATAGAGCTTGCTCTTCCTATTTGCATGTTTCTCAATGAGACCACATGTTTGTAACATGACCCACTGTGTCTGTTTGCAACAATATTCAAGCTCATGATCTCTTTCCGGTGCATATTCCCAGAGGACTGAATTTCAGCTTCTAACTATACCAAATTTCCCTTTTGTGTTCATTTATCTACTCACCATACAGCAGCTACAGAGAATGCCACCAAAATCTACCATTTTTTTGACATCCAACTAATCAGTTTCCAATAATACGTTTTACTTGTTCAAAAAGCAAAATATGAGAGTTAGGAGTTCTTATGTATTGTCTAACCATTCAAAATTGGTGAATGCAACAAGCCTCCCACTCCAGCAACTTATTAGCAGCTCTGTGCATTCAAGCATGAATCAATGTTTAATTGGCTTGCCAATAATTGTCACCGGAAATTTCTCTGGGCCATTTAGGTAGCCGTTAAAGTTGTGAGCCTTGTCGAGATTATCAACAAAACTCTAATGCTGTGGGGCAACAATGGGTTCAAGTAATAATTAGTGCACTGGAGCAGAAATGTCCCTTTTTCAGCACACCTCTTGCCTTATGCTGTCTGTAAAGCAAAGGCTGGCAATAGAATGTGTTCAACGAGACACAAACCCGACCGTGGTTATTCATCAATGTGATTAGTGAGAAATGTCATGAATAATTTCCGCAAACGAGTAAGAAAATTTTTTGGGATTCCACTTGGGAGGTATCACAGATTTTTTAATGATCCCTTACACACAAGGCTGTAGGCTTGATCAAGTCTAAACTTGATAACATCGAGTCACATGCATGTATTTACATTTTCTCAGGTTTCTCTTTATTTTATTAAAAACTGTTCATTTGCTGAAAAAATGAGTTTTTGCAAATGCTGAATGTAAAAACATGTAAATTCTTGACATGACGTAATGGTGGGGAGGTGCATTCAGTGCTTAAGACAATGTTTTAACGTTTTTACTGTACATACCTTTGGAAAATGATATCTAAAAGGTTGTGCAGATCATATTAATGGAAATGTGACATTGTAGATTTGACATATATAAAACTAGTATATCCCTCCCAAAATGTATCAAGTTTTCTCGGTTCTTTGGGGGGAGTTGTTCTTCGTGAAGGTCTCTGTACATACATGCGAAAGACACCGGTTGGATTTGTGTCTCCTTTAATGAAATTGAACGAGGAAATTGAAGGTTTCAACTTCATTAAAGAAAATGAAAGATTCAACATGTGACAGTTTTGGTGTACCAGTCACATTATAAATTAGCATGATATATTTGGCTGGAATTAGTATCCCTTTTACTATAAATGGAACAAGGCAAACTTGTTTGCAAACAAACCGATACTTTCAGTGTGCGATGGGACAACCCTCGTAAAAGTTGTCAATTTTTTTCCCAAATGGATTAAATGGAGCTGATTCTGCAAGTTTACTTTGTACAAACTACCAAAGATGTCACAAAGTTGGACTCTATGGAATGAAGTAAGTGAACCAATGCACATTGTTCACCTTACCAGCTTAACTTATCCTAATGTCCCCTTCCTCACCCCCCCCCCTGTCCCACCCTTCCATCACATCCCCAACCAGGGTACTCACATAAAACTGCTAAACATTTGCTTTCCATCCTCAGAGCACCTCGAGCTAGAGAAACTGATGAAGGAACAGAACACTGCGATCCAAGCGCACCATTTCAACTGTAAATAAAGAGAGACGTGTTCTTACAAATCTTCTGAAAATGAGGGCAGCATTTCAAATTGTAAGACTGTAAAGACCAAGTCTTCATGGATAAATTGTTGTTCAATGAGAAAAATGATGACCAAACACTAGCTGATATAACAGCCTAGCTGTTTTTCTAGCGTCCTTCACATGTTAACCTTCCTACTGTCATGTTATATTGTATATATCTTGTACAAACGTATGAGAAATAAATTTGAATTTGAAAAACATAAAATGAGGGCAGCATTTCAAATTGTACATAAGACTGTAAAGACCACTTGAAGTTGTCTTAAAAATCAGGCACAACACACGTTTTAAATCCTAAATGTACCTATGGAAGGTTCCCTGTGCGAACGGTACATACATTCTTTGATAAATAGGAACTGGTAGTTTTAAGAAGAATAGAAGTAAAAAAAGTACAGACTAATGTGAAGTCATTTAATTTGAAATGAAATTAAAAATTGAATATCACATGGTACCTGTAGCTCATGAATGTTCTAAAACAACAATTAATGGATACAGTCACAGTAAGAAAAAGTGTGCGATTTTTTTTTTCTTCTGTGAAAACTTACAGTTTAAAGTCAGACTTCTGATAATATTGTGCTTACATCACTTTCAACAGAAAAATAGTTTTACTGTAACTTTTGATACCAAACTATCTAGAGTTGTCTGTAACATCACAAAGGATGCTAACTGACAACCAAATAGTCCATGCTGACTTAGTATTTTTTTGGTTTAACCGTGGACTGAGTACTGGTTTGCAGGTTTACCTTGAAAGAGGGTAATATCATTTACAAATACTGACTAATATGATGTATTCGTGCTTTGAAGCATCCAGTCATTTTTACATTTTTTACAAACCTGATTGCAACTTTTGACGAAAATAAACTGTTGTTTTTTTTGTCAATGTGCATCTATATCATCAGAACAATTTCAGGCTCATCTAATTTCAAATGTCATTATCTCAAGATTTGGAATGGAGCTGTTTCTAGGTTGCTAAGATTTGGTTTACCTTGATCAGGTCAAAGTAATTCAACTGTGGACTATAAACTATGCAGATTTGCTAAGCAGGGCAAATTTTAAAGGACAACCAGGTCTTAGTTTTCGGTTACCCGAACGGCAAATTTGGTTGTCTGAAAAACGAAAAACAAATATAGCAGAATGACTGATAGCTGAACTTATGGGAGATGTATCAGTTTGGTGAATAGAACACCAGCTTTGGATGCATTAAACTTCCCTTCGGTTGGATCATGGACTGACCCACCACTGTTTTTGTTTTATTCCAGTAACTACAAAGTGGTGGAGGGTGATACCACTTTATCGTTTTGGGGGTGGTATTAATTTACAATGCAATCTGAGTTTGACGTAAACCATCCAAAAGTCGTCTGTATGATGACCATCAAACATTCGCCTGGGTTTCAACCTATAGGGTGAGATATTTGGACCTTGAACATTAGGACTTGATACTGAAATTCCAAAGTCTTCACTGTACTCATCAGTATTTATAAACCATGGGATTCTTAAATCATTGGATTTAACCTACCCTGTCATGTTCATCGTTTTATTTAAAAATCACTATCAAGTATCGACAATAGCCAGGTCATATTCCGTTAATTCTATTAAACATTGAATTCAAATGAAGAAGTTTTATGGGTACCCAGCCTTACTTTGTCAGGCTTAATAACAAAATCTCAGCTATTTTGAGGCAGAGAAAATACAAACACAACTCTGTAAAAGCTAAGGTTACAGACAAAAAAGAGAATAAAAAGACCTACTTTCATCATGAGACCAAACATACTGAAGACCATCCCGAGAAGGTTCATGTAGTCAGATGTGGGGTCGTCTGGTGGTGCTTCTTCAGGGACCACATACCTGAAAAGAAAGTAACAAATGATGGGGTGAGTGCAGACTAGTTACTAGAGATTACATGCGGGGAATATTTTTCAAGGTAGTCTGGTCGTCCGAGACGATCAAATTATGTTGCAAGTTAAAATGGTAAATTGGTAGCAAATTTGATGTTTTATTCACCAACCTACAGATTTCTCCTACAGTATACATCCATATTGGTCACTACTAGTTTGCTACATCTTTTCAGACAACTTTAGAAATTTGATTTTTGGACTTGTGACCAGCTGGAAATGCCTTTTCGTCTGAAGGACAACCAGAAAAAAAACTTTAAAAAGCTTTGCCCTGGCGTGTTCACACGAATAAGACCTTGCAAGGATTTTATGACAGCCATTCATCAGTAATTCAGTAGCATATATGCAACAAGGGGTGGGGGAGGGGACCATGGTCTCCCACCTCCATTGTCAGGACAGGAGATTAATCGTTCAGCCAGGAAATTTGTTCAAACTCTAAATTAATTTGCAGTTTTAGCAGAACCTTGCAATTTAGACCTGTAGACCTACTTCAAATATAATCTAAATATGCCTCAGAATACATCACATCCCATATTATTTTCTGGGGAGGACCTCCAACCCCTACATGGGTGATCTATTCAACGACTCCACAGCCACACCCCTCTAGTATAAAATCTTGAATCTGCATCTGGTCCTTTTAAGAAGGTCCATGCCTGTAAAGCAGTTAGGTGGAGACATTATTCCCCCACCACTCCCAACCTTTCAGATCATGTGCACATCACTAGCATTTCAGGTTTGCCTGCAGAAAGTTGATTACCAATAAACCTACTAATAACAAAAAACCTTTTAGTGAGTGCCTGTAGTGTTTTTCAATGATAGTGAATTTCTATATTCTTAATTCTTTCAAGGTGAAAGATTCAAACTGCACACTGTTGCCAAGATAACCTTTTCTTCAAAAGATGTTGTCTGCGAACAGGACTTCAGGATTTTCCCTCCAAGTAACAAGCTCTCATTGGCTAGAAGAAACTTATTCTCATTGACTCTACTTAACAAAATTGAAGCAGTGGAGAGTGGTTGATTGAACTTTTGCAGTCAACAAAATGAATGCAGTCTCTGCTGCAGTTAGTTGTCGATACGGGATAAACTTCTCAAGGCAATAACTCTATAACTACTGTAATTATACAGTATATGATGCCTTGGACAAAGACTGGTCAAAAACCTCATATCATCCTATGATAATGTTCACCTTTTCATGTGTTACAATTTTAATGCTGATGTTTTCTACATTAATTTGTGCATTTACAGTTTCCATTTTTCTGTCAAAGATCGATCGTGTTTTAGCCTAACAATATTTATTTGGCCAGCTTACAAACATCGTGACTATGGATGCTATTGCATGCCTTTTTCGGGTGGAAAAAAATGTAATCCATTTATGAATATATGGTCAGTATCTTCGTGGAATAAGGGAGATTATTCAAAGCTTTTTTGGGCTAAAATGTGGAACACTCATTTAGTCACAAAACGTTGTTTCTGTTGGTGTTGTCAACTTTGATGAAATTGGCCTACTACTGTACGTCAAAAATGAAAGAAACAGGTTTACTAATCGGCTAAATTAATGTATATATGTTCTTGGCCCTCCAATACTATGTTTATGGTGTACTATTCATTACACTAGTGCCTAGTGCCAGTGGAAGATGTATTTCATGTTTCGCAGAACTACTACTAGGTTACCAGATGTAGTTTCGTCTAAGCCTACACTATTCAACATCTGCCATGCCACTGAAGTGAATACATCAGTTTTCATCATTTTGCGAAAGAATATACAAGATTGTTGTGCATTTATTGTTTGCATGACATTTACCTTATAATTTTATTCGGTCTTCTGATATCAGTAGCCATCTTGAGTGTCGAAACGGACTGGAATTTCAGACAGCTGAACGTTCACAAGTGAAATGCTCAGTAATAGAGTAGGGTGCATGGACATAAACAAAGGCAATACACCGAAGATGAGCTGAGAATCACAACAAACTAAAAAGACGAAGCAAACTTCCTAACTTCACCTACATAGTGAGAAGCCCACATTAAATTGGATTAGTTTAGTTTAAACGCTATTACGAGAACCCTTTGATACATATATTAGTTAGAATGAGTGACAGCCTATGCATTCATTTATATAGGTGATTAGTACATAGCTTGATACAATTTGATGCGAGGTTCATTTGCAACTCAAAATACAGCCTCAGTTTAGGTCCTCCCAATCTCTAACATTTTTTGTAAGGTGCAAATAAATGTGTGAGCATGTGCTCAGTATACTGTTTATATTTGCAGCCTCCGATAAGTATATTGATTTGGACCGACTTTAACAAACTGAACGTCACTGTGGAGCACGATATCCCATTCCCGTCTTCTAAGAATTTCCCAATCTAGAAAGACCCTGCAAATTAAAATTAAAGTAGTACCAACTACATTTAACTGAAATATGAAAGTGTTTTTCCATAACTGTATAAAGTGCATTTAACTTGACTCTCCTGGTCGCATTAAAGTAAGCGATGCTCATGCATAATCGTAGGAAGCGGAGGGTGGGTGGGTGTGAGGTTGGGGGTGGGAGATATTTCCGTTGAAATTCGGGCAATATGTGATATGGCTGATGTTTCGGGCACTGGAAAAAAAATTGAACTGCAATAATCTTGTTTGATGAGAGCCAATAGTTCCGTAAAAAAAATCAACATCATGTAATTAGACTAAATTTCTAAGCTTGACTAATCTGACATTAATGACAATACTGTTTTTTGACACAATTCGCACTCCATCCTTGATTTACTTAATTAAGTTTTAAAAAAGGATTAGGAGAGACAACCAAGTCCCCATGAAGGACGCAATGGGAGAGAAAATACCGAAGACAACAAAAATTCAGACCCGATTACAATGCTTAAAGTGCTTGTCCAAAGCATTCTTAAACCCAGTCACACTACTTGCAAGTACAACTTTCTCAGGCAAACCGTTCAACTCATCCACTCAATATAAATTTATGCCGAATATTAATCCTACTTTGTGACTTCTGGAGTTTAACACAATGACCTCTGGTACAACTACTATTAGAAAACATGAAAAAGTCAGTGAAAGATAAATTGTAAAAACCATACACAATCTTGAAAACCTGAATCAAGTCACCACGTAACCTCCTAAGCTCCAGTGCAGTGAGATTAAGCAGCTGAAACCGCCTATAATAAGGAACACCCGTTGAGGAACTAATCATCATAGTAGCCATTCTCTGGACCTTCTCGAGTACTTCCTTATCCTCAGCAAAATAAAATCCTTTTGTGTCAATGACGATGTTATTATATTAAAGGTGAGGGGGATCCCACCAGTACGGCCTTCCATATTTGTTACATTGTGGGCAAGTGGTTTCAGCCCCCCCCCCCCCACACCCCTCTCTGTCTCTACCTATCAAATTGGGCTCCTACGCCAGTGTGCTCATGTGATCTTACGGAAGACAACTTATCTCGAAATAATTGATGGAATTTTAAAAGTGATCTTGCTTAATAAGTCTGTACTTTGTAAACAGCCTAGGCAAGACCACTTTTGAGTGGTTGCATGATTCTCATCATGCCACGACCGGTGAACATATATGTTCTGATTGTAAGTTGCCCTTCCGCCCATCGTCCCCGGTCCCGCGCCTGTGCCATGCCAATTTTAACAATGTTGCTGATCCGGTACGTAGAGTTACACTTTATTAGTACAGCTATAGCTGTATGAGCCTGATCTGAAGGATAAGTTAAATGCTGGGAATATACTCATTGACGTTAAGTATTCCAAAGTAATAAAATGTCATTTTAGCCATCGATTATCCTACAAATTGTAGAAGGAGGAGTTCGGTAGTAGGGGTGTTATAGCACACACATGCTCTAGCTTCAATTTCAGGCATACACAGCTCCACTACTAACCGTCCTTCCCATGCACCCAACTTTACTCCCCTCACTCACAACCCCCCCCCCCCCCCCACAAACACACACGCGCGCACATTCTCTCGAACAATCGAACTTGCATTATCGAGTATGGAGTGGTTGTGGGATACTTCATCAATTCAGTAAAACCGTCTTTGATGCTATAGCCTAACAAAAATATAAAAACATAAAAAACATCGACAATCATATTCACTATGTGTTTATCTGACGTACACATTTCCTGTAATGATATAAAATAATAAAAAATAAAAATTGAAGGTCATTACTCATTTATACGTGGTGTAAAGAAATTACGAAAAAGTTATTTGAAAAGAAAGAAATATTAGTGCATAATATTTAATTGGCCCGCTGTTAGTGGGATACCTCCTACCGTGAACACAAACATCCCACCTAAAGTATATGAAGAAAGTATTTGATGCTATAGGTTTCGCGTATAGCCTAACTCTCGGTTGGATGTAAACACATGTTTTATAGTTTGTATAAATATAACATGAAAAGTTCAATCAATTTCCCATTTTCTGTAATTCACAGATCTGTGACCGAACTATTCGCCTTATTGTTCAAATAAAAAATAAAGAGGGCTTTTATTTTTTATATTCTTCTCTTTCGTTTTGTTCATGAAATATTGGTCTTGTTAAGTGAATGTGTGTTTTACGTCACACAAATTGATTTCCAGACGTCAAATACTTAAAACAGTCAAAGAAAATAGCAGTATACATGTAAAGCAAAAATATTCCCTGAAGATAACACTATAAAATTAATTGATTCATTATATATATTTATTTGTATAAGTAAATAAGTGGAGAATATTTGTTTATTACAAAGACCAGAATATTTGAGAGTTCACATAAAAAAAAAAAAACATTAAACCGACATAAACAGAATTTTCCCTATATGATAACTATAGAATCAGTTATTTTACATACAAAAAGTACCGTACTTAATCTCATGGACTAAAAACTGAGCTTATGATGTAATGCACAGCTGGCTCATAAATTATGTTCCGCCCACCGCGCCTCTCGCCTGTAATGCACAGCTGGCTCATAAATGTGTTTCGCCCACCGCGCCTCTCCCCTCAAAGACTAACAAGTCACAATTTCTTCACAGAATAAAAATAAATATCTTGAATACATCATATCAATATGTAAATACAATTTTTTATTACATCTGCGGCCGAAAGCAATCCTTCCTCCTTTATTTTGACCAACTATTGCACTTCGGAAAGTTTCTAGGTATGAGAGGCTTTATTTCCTCATATGAGCCAACTCGAACAACTAACGCCATGCCAAGCTAAATAGAAAAGGAAAAAGGTTAATTTAATGGTGACAATAATGTGATCACTAGTCTATACTCCAGTTAAATATAGATTAGAAAATAAAATGTAGTTAGCAAATGTTTTCGCGTGAGGAACTTCCAATCATTGCGTATATGATTCATTGTATATATTTTTTGCATAGATCAGTATTGTATAGGAAGGCGAACCTGGTTCTAGCTATAATAGTCGGACTCGGTTTGCGAATAGGAAAGGACTGTACTTGTGTTCGATTACCGAGGACTCGGAATTGGACAGTCGGGAGTACACAAGGATTCGAGTTTGGACCAAAGTATAAAGTCCAGCAAAATTCAGAGTATTGTCTAAATTTACTTCCTTTTTGATTAGATGTAAAAACGTCAAATCTTTACGTAGGATGATGATGATATTCGGGTTTATAGTAACAAACCGCCAGTAAAATAATTGTTAATACTCCAAACCAAGCCTTGAAATTGTTCCATATTTGTCTGTGGATAATATTGCGTTATCTGGCCACGAAGTCACTGACAGGGAATTGACGATTAGCGGTATAATTTTGGTCTAACACAATATACGGACAGATTGGTCATTCTAACTTCGACTACTGTTGGAGCTATATTTTCAATTCTTTCAAAAAAAGTGTTTTTATTTTTCCTTCATTACATAATATGTCGGCCATCTTTCCGAATCATTCGGTATAATAATTTGGTATTTGAAATGCCACTTCGATATTGGTTACATATAAGAAACCACTTTGTCTACGTGACTGTATGTATATATATCATAAATCTGCATATACCATCACTCACTAGTTTGAAAATTTTGTTTGAAACAGTGTATACTTACTAAAGCATGGAAGTCCAAATGACAGTGAAGAAACCACCATCCGGGATTATCGGCCACAAATTGAACAATGACGTATGAGCCATGTGCCACACACACTGTGTCCTTTAACGTCGCGTTCTGAAAGTTGCGAGGGAATTCCCCTTGCTCGTCAAGCACTCTCATCTCATCAGGTGAAAGATTCTCATTGAGAAAACCGGATCCAACGACCCTGAATGCGTATCCATGAAGGTGCATTGG
>KN886036.1:21762-33295 GCA_000934455.1 Apostichopus parvimensis
GGAATCCCATGTCGCTATGGCTAGACGATAAGATTTGACAAGAATTTCAGCCTCGAAGACTAAACTTTACGAAATAGGACATTGTCTTAAACTTTTTGATGAGATCAACAAGGTAATTAAATATAGGGATAAAATCTTGCTTTGATTTTTCAGTAAACAAAAAAGAACACGTAACATGTAGTTCCCGATTATAATAATGTGCAAAAAGAAACTTTAGATTAGAAATAGGCCCAAAATTACGGATGTATAGCAATTGATTATTAAAGGCCCGAATAGACGCTGCATCCAGGTCAACAGAATTCAGGATCTATAAAGTGGGTCGGCCTGAAATAGTCTTGCCCTTTCAAGCGTTTTTAATGCAAACGTAGACGATAATTTTTTGCAACGAATTTGTTGGCATGCAGGTTATTAATCATTGAATAACATTGGTTGAAGATTCGAGGTAGAATCAAATTGTCACTATACGCTAAGATTGGGTAATATGTAGGGTATAGGTTGGTAACGGTATAGGGAGCACCAGTATAACCTAACATGGGCTTACATACCCGACTATAGTGCGAGATTGTGAGCCTAACCTTGTTATAACGAGTTCGAATTAAATCTATCGCGGGCCGCATCTTGAGAGATCCGTTCTGTGCCTATATCCACGTGTTGTCTCCCAATTGGCGATCATTTCTTTCAGAGTTATAAACTCAGTAAATGTAAAAGTGAAATTCTTAAGGTATTGTTGTTTTGTTACATTTAGAGCTCGAATTAAATCTATCGCGAAATGAACCTTTCAAATTGTATTTCATCCAACCCTCCCCTTCCACCCCCCACCCCTCCAATATTGACGAAATGAATCATTGACGACATGAATCATAAGTTCTATACAAAGAATAACAAAATTCGAAGAGAAATTCTGATGACAATTAGACACAAAGGAAAAGGAGTATTCTTTATTCTGTTGTACACCCTTCATTCCACAGAGTAAAATTTCACTCGTTTAGAGTGTCCAAGACTATCGCTCTCAGTTTGAGAAGTGTTTCCGGTCTTCCCCTCAGAGTGAATAGAATGAAAGCACTCACTTGTTTTAGAGCTAAAATTAACGTGAAGTCACTCTTTAATGAGAGTGACTTTAACCCCTCTAAAAGGGTGATCATTCTGGAGACTTTCAAAGAGTGTATTCTCACTCTTTGAAAGTTAAGAGTGTAAATGATGAAACAGTTTCGTGAAACTGGTTCAGACGCCTGCTAAAATTACCTCTAACGATATTTCACTGAAATGTTGCGGTACTACTTTCTATACTTAGTGGAATCTAATTTTTGTTCCCTCACAATTCCAAACATCTTCAGATGAACTCTTTTGCAAAAAGATTTTGTAATGACTTCCTGATTTTCCATCGTACCCCAGCCTTCCTCACCGGAAGAAACTATGGTCTCTTAATTTTATTACCCATGAGTTCTCATTCCCTTTCATAAGGCCCTCCAAGCTTTCAGGTTTTTTTTTCTTAAATGGTTTTCAGAGTGAGGTCATAATTTTAGGGTTCTCGCTTTAAGTCCCTCTTAAAGACAACTTTGATAACGTAGCAACCCTATTGAACCTCTAAGACTGAAGTGGGCTGTAAAAGCGACCCAACATTGCGTCAAATTGCGATTGAATAAAAAAAAGGTACTTTTAAGAGTTTTTTTTTTCTTTCTTTCTGTCTTTCTCGTAATTGTTCCCGCCATAAATCGTATACAAAACAAGAGCGTGTAAGCAGACGATCAATTGGTTTGTAGCTTTCACGTTAAGTGTTTCATTATGGCGGGAGAGGTGTAAAAGCTGTTGAAATTGGTAATAAATTAACTGCTACTGGAGTTATTTAAACGTTACCTGTCAAACATGCACAGTAGTGAAGCACCTCTTTTCCGAAGGGGGAAAAAGCTCTCCAAAAAAATAAAAGTTGTTATGGTATAAAAAGAAAAAAGAGGTAACAAAAAAACTCAAAAGGAACAATCTAATGATATTAGTGTAAGACAATTTCCTGTCGGTGAAATTGAAAAACGGGTAAACCCTTTGATGTGGACTTTGATGACTAAATAGGCAATTAATAGCTTTCGCCTCAAGTATAGAGTTTGTCATTAAGAACTCTTACTGAACAACAGTGAATAGCTCTCAATAGCAACAAGCAATAGTACTAATAATAAAGAAACTCGAATGTTCGCTTCGCATCCACGATCATCTTTAGGAGCAATTTACAACAGGAATTGGATTTATAAGATGAAGATCGAACTGCCAAATACCCACCAATATATTCCAGCGTCGGACAGTATGACTTATATATAAACAACGTCGTTATGTATAAGCTTTAGTTAGCAAACGATTTGATATTAAACATTGTCAGTCTGCGCAAACTCTAGTTTTTATGATGTAATGCGCAGACGTCACTGGGCTATACGATTACCGAAATATCTCATTGTGTAACATAGTCAAGCTTTTATACGTTATTATTTCATGATTGAAATTGCTTAAAATTAACATCAATAGAGAATAACAAGAAACCAAATGCACACAACACTGCTGTTTACTTTGTTTTCGTAACTATTTATCCAGTATTAATATCGAAATCTATTTTCATTTTCATTTTCATAGACATATATATATATATATATTACACCTTCATATCACATGAACATGAATGTACATACCCTATTGTTTCTTTTGTATTATTCTTTATAGGAAGTACCAGCAGATGGTAAAGAGGCTGATGGAAATACTGACACACAAACGACGGAAGCCGAAGATGACCTTCGCAATAATGATGGGTTAGATGAAGGTCTCGACTCTGACCATGAAAAACATTTAGAATTACTCAAACCAACTCTCTGATTTAACTAAAGATTTGGTCGATTGTTTCAAGAGCGGATCCTTGCTACGTCACGGTCACGTGACAGCGCAACTGTTGACCAAATTGTTACGAAGGTACGAAAGTGTATCTCGTAAAACTGGAGTGAAGATTCCAGGTGAATTCAGAGTGAGAAATGCAGGATGGAGTGTTATCTAGAAAGATCTGTTCAACCGATAAGTACCGTTTGGTTGCAGTAACTCATATGAAAATCAGATCTTGAAAAGTCCAGTCCTGTCCAGCAGCATATTTTTTAAGTATTAAAGACATTCTACGTTCGATGGATATGGTTAAACCGTGATTGGTGGCAGTCAACTACCACGGAGCCGCACAATAAAGTCATTCGTTATTGCACACCTTGTGAAGGATTGCGTTCAAGAACCAAGACCAGTTCACGAGTCTTTAAATAGAGAACGGTGTTTTAGAAAACAGGGATTTTTGTAGATACAGCAACTCCATAAACGGGAACAGAACTTGAGTAGGTTGGCATGAAATCTCAGTGTAACTCGTCTTATACAGGTGTAGGCCTGTTACTTCTAGCCTACCGTATAGGGCCATGATCATTACATCTAAACTCGATGCAGAGTACGATAAGAAAAATGTATTTTTTGTCCGCATTATGTGGCATATAGTGATCCAGTATAACCCATTAAAATCGAAATATCCGGCTAATTTGAAAGGGGATGTCAAGGAAGCAGTTTCGCGAAATTAAAGTGTTCACCCGTAAATTATTAAAGTAAATACAAAACGGTAATAGACGTTGCAAGAATATGTGAATCATTTTTTTTAAATGCGTTTGTTATAACAAACATTGTGAATCGGGTACAGAATGGATGTAAATGTAAAACTTTTAATTGGCAGACGGTCAGTTCTCGGTATGTGATTGGACGATTGTGTATAATTATGTATAGCTGAATTTGTATGGTAATGACTACAGTCAACTTTAATGTAAATTTCACATGAGTGAACGACTTAAATCGAAGAAAACAAACATGTGGTTGAAAATAATCTTAATGCTCATTAAAATCTCAATTAGGCTATTCACGGATAGCCCAAGGGAAAGGTGGCTTGCTCAGTCTACATTTCTTTGGTGTTACGTCATATTTCGACGGGACAATAAAAAAGTAAAGAAAGAAATCAGAGTTTAATGACGTAAAGATAGAATTTTTCAAAATGCCTACCGAAATACAACCAGTATCCCATCCCACCAGCACGGCATACATAACAACGGAAAGTTCTCAGCATGAGGAATATTTCTCAGGCTCCGTTTACTCATTCATTTTGAGTGGTACCGTACATGCACTGTTTGCTTCAGCGGAAATGACTCTTGAACTAACCTCGATCACGCCTTATGTATTAGTAATGATTTCGACATTATCACTGCTTACTAGCATAACTGATACCATGCAGTGTAAATGATGGAAGCCATGAATTACCTAACGTTCTGTTTGTGTCTGTGTGCGTGTGTGTGTGCGCGTGTGTCTGTCACCATGGAGTTCATAAATCGTTGTCACATGCATCAATATTCCCCAAATATCATTTTCTTCAACGTAACAAATAATTCAACCACGTTGATGTCATTCATGTGATATAACACCGGGTCCTTTGTCACCAAATTATAGCTTTCCCACCATTCAGGGCTGTTATCCAACCTGTCTCCCAGAACGCTCTACTCAACTTGGAAGAAATCTACAAAATACTACTCTCTCGACTGGGGACACGATCGGGAAATAAATTGAGACTCCTATCCCCTCCCCCTCGCCCACTCTCCAAACTCGCCACTGTCTCAACACACGCACAAATCCTCACTTTCAGACCTAAATGGAATGTTTCAACATAATATAATCTAAAATTCCACACTCACGTGCTGAGACAAATTTGACTGTCCCAATACCTCCCCACGTCACCCAACCGACGTCCATCGTTTGGTAATATATATGATACCATTGCTCATGTAGGTGACATCCAACCGCCCCCCCCCCAACCTCCCTCCCCCTTACTTCACCTTGGAAGAATAAAATAACAGAAATAGCAGGAGAGAACAAAGTGGGAAAACTTTTAAACACCAAGCTGGCTACAAGCAATGTGGTTACCTTCCAGGTAATTCTTTCGAAAATGAATAGCTTGAGATAGGCATTCAATGACATAAATGGGCTATTGCATGAAAATCGAACGAGAAATAAAGTCCGACCAAATGTGTACCAAATATTTACCGAAAAATCACTGGTTTTATACCTCACTTCAGTTAAGTAAAACTTAAGTCTTGTCAATGAATGTAAAAGGCATCACAGCTGCAGTGGTTAATCATAAACGGGGGGGGGGGGGGTTGATTTATGACGTGACGAATAAAACAAGAACGCTCGTACGGACGAGAGATGGCGTTTTAATGGCAAACAGAAGTAATTGGGATTAAGTGTGTGAAAGCAGTTCAGACTTAAGGTTTGGAGTTGAATTACATGTACTAAGTAAAGTACTATGAACTTAATACAGATATACAGCGCCTACCGTATAGAAGTAATAAAAAAAAAATATGTGAACTGACCCGTTTTTAGCCAGATTGAAAAAAATTTGTATTGGCTCCAAGTTTGGCATTCAACAATTGATAAGTCCTTCCGTTTCTTTCTTGTGACAAGGTTGTAAAAATTAATAGCTGTTCTTTTTATTTAATT
Source organism: Apostichopus parvimensis (assembly GCA_000934455.1). Lineage (NCBI taxonomy): Eukaryota > Metazoa > Echinodermata > Holothuroidea > Aspidochirotida > Stichopodidae > Apostichopus > Apostichopus parvimensis. The sequence goes on from KN886036.1 coordinate 27,298, forward strand.
AACGCAATGTGGGTATCAATTTTGTACTATTTAAGAAAATAGTGGGGGGGGGGGGTGATTATTATAGTCTATTTTTGAAGTCATTTCATATAAAAGTGTTACTTTAGAAAACCATGTGTACATTTTTGTCTCACAAAGTACATGTATACATATTTCGGTCAAAATTTTTGGCAATGAAATGGGGAAATTATTATATACATATATGAGGTGTAGTTCTTTTGATAGCTGACATATGTTTATTGGTGACTGGAAATATTTGAATATTTCTTATTGAAGTCAACTTGTCCACGAATTCAGTTGTATGCTAATCAACGTTGTTTCAAAATCTTGAATAGTCAATATATGTTACAGTATATGCCAAGCTCATTGGTATTATAGGATGCATTTAGGGGGGCCGCAGATTCCTACATGAATTCACCTATCAACCCCTTTCATGTCTAGAAGTATTATAGTAATTGCTAAGAAACTATCGGTAATCTATAATAAGAATTCACAGCAATTCTGTGTCTTGTATTAACAAGAACAATTACAACATAAAAGTTTGAAGTTTTGATGAGAGAGTAATGACCAACCTTGGCTCATGCACTAACCCCCCTCCCCCCACCGCTCCCCTCTCCCTCCCCTCCTTTCATCTGTTGGGGACAAAATTTTAAAAATATTTTGTATGTATAAATAATTCAGGAAACCCTGCGTAGGGTGACAACTTTCTTTACTTAGGAAAGCCTGATGTCCTGATGTGTTAGTAGTTAAAGTACTTTTTTACTCATCAATCGATCGATCGATCGATTGATCAATATATTGTTCAGTCCCTATTTTTAGCACCAATGATTTGCTTTTCAGGGTAGGTGGACTCAATACAAGCAATCCCAAACCCAATCAAGCGACTGAGCCTTGCTTCGACCAGCACTTCCTGTTGTGCGCACTCCTTTGTATGTTAATAAGTCAATCAATCCATCGATTGATCGATTGATCCTCATGTGTCAGTATGTGATTCTTGTGTTCGCGTACATATGAGTTAACATTTCAGGGCGGTAAATGTACACAAATACGAGGGAATCCAGTATTAGGCCTCTGATAGTATTATAAATGTTGTGATGTGTAAATTTTGTGCATTTATTTTTGTTGTCATATTATGAAGTCAAAGTAAACAACCTTGTGAGAAAATGAGAAATTTCCGCCCAAAGTGGGACATTTTTAAGAATTAAACCGTCGAACTACTCAAAACATAAATGAAAATCTGATAATTTTGATAAATTTTCATCATAACGTTTGTCCTCTGCATGCGTGTATCATGGAAATCCATAAATATGCATATTCATTGCATTGAATATATGCATGAACGTCTTATTTTTTGTTCAGCCAGTTGGGACAATTTCCTAATGCTAATACCTCTTTGAACTGTCCTCCCATATCATGCTTCAAAGCATTGGCATTGACAGTATTAAAAGTTCGTAGTCTTTATCTGATATAATAAAATACTGCTCATACTGTCCATGCAAGTGCTTTGAAGCGGGACATGAAAGTACTGTATAGGATAAATTGTCCAAACTATGGGTGTTTTGTTGACTCTGGTAATGTTTATATTATGTGCAGTCTCCGTGTTCCAGAAACATGAAACAAGTGTGCACTTGTAAATACGTATTGTATCATACTGTCTTCTAGTCTTCTCTGCCTCTTCTTTTGTTCATTTCGTTATGATTTGCAAGATGAACCTCTTCTGTGACTTTTGAATTTTAATTTAATTTAAAACAAAAAAAGCAGTTTCAGCCTCCCCATAGATGGAGCCAGAAACAGAAGAAATGCACGGAAAAGCCTTCTACGGCAGCATACCTTATAAGCCCTACTTGCTTTAGTATCCGTGTCCCACCACTCCACCTCACCCCACCCACGCCCACCGCTCCCCACCACAACCCCACCCCCACCCATTCAGTATTGAACCCCTTATAGACCCCTCCGAATTTCTCAACTAGAAGGCCAATAATTATAATAAAATAAGGCCATTATTAACTAGAAACTATAAGAATTTGAGGCTGTTTTGTGTATTATTGTTTTATATCTCTATAAAAATTTAGTACATGACTACCACGCGTCAATAAAGATTTAACTTCAAGAGGACTAAATATGCTTAAAAAGAAAAAAGAGAAGCCGTAAGAAGACTTATGCAGTCAAAGATGTGAGGCTGGGAGGAGTATAAGGGTAAGTTTAGGTTTAGGGTACAGCTCATTACAGGGCAGCTAGCGTAACATTAAAACAATGTTAACAATAATACTCATAATTTAAGTTTGTAGATGGTTACTTTCACGGGCGCCCGGAAGGAGTTCGATGTTGGTGGGGTAAGAGACTATAGGAAAGGTCAAAACAATCCGTTACCAATATGTATTACTGGGAGGGTGTAAGGGGTGGGATAATACCATTTAAGAAAGTTTGAAAGATGCGCAGTGCTTATATGCAAGCAAATGGTGCTATAGTTTGCTACTTTTAATTTAAATAAGTTTATGTTTGAAGAATTCTCCAAAATGATTTGACCAAACTTGTAAGTGATGGAGTATATTTCCTACCCCTTCCGCGCCCTTGGTCTTTCATAAGCCTGGTACACTTCTCGCCAAATTCAATCAAGTGACTTGAGCAGTTTTCCGAGCAAATTAAAGTTCTATAATTTGTTTAAATGGGACATTTTTAAACTGTTGTTGGACCATGCAGCTGTTAGTTACAAGTAGACCGTTTAGTTTTCTAACTGTCTTCTAAATATAACTGTAATCTTGCATTATTACAACCAACTAAAAAAACCTTGAAACCCAGCTGCTGACACGTACGTGCACCAAATTGTCGTTCCACAAAGCACGTTAACACACACGACAAATACCACGGGTATGGCAGGGGCGAGGAGTGCAGGGTCGGGACCAGGGTAAATATTTGGTCATCTCCCACTTTTTTGGAAGTCTGATTTTTGGTGTAATATGAAATATGGGAATATATTACTCTTTATCTCATATCTCCGCGAGACCCTCTTAATTGATGCCGGGCCCAGTGACTGCCCCCCGCCCCCTTCGCTTCATCCATCTCATCACAGACATCTGTTTATCATATGAGGTCACCTTCTATTAAACGATTTAGCATTTAGCAAAGAAATTCCATTTCCTACCTTTTGTTTTATCACCCGGAAACATTCATTACATCTGTTTTGAAATAATTTCTTAACAAGTAGCTTTCGGCGATCATCGTGCTAGTGCTAATGAAATATGTGAAACTTTGTTTTTACTTCAATAGTTTCGATTCGGCATTGGCAAAACCACTCACCATCACCCCTACCCCACCACCACCACCACCCACCCACCCACCAACCAACACCCTGCATCCGCCCCTGTTACTGCAACATGAGAAGTAGCTATATAAGAACAACGCATTCTAGTGAAAGTTTCTTTCAACTAAGACGAAGCGCTTTTTCGAAATTTAAAATTGTGATATGTTTTGTACACCAAGGGTGAATTTCTAGCAAGCAGGAAGTGACATCAGAGATGTAAATGTTACAAAACAATGCTCTGTTTTTCTTCAAGTTTCAGATTCAATTGTCTGTTTCATACGGTTATTGATTTCATCTTGATATATTCTTGAAGAATATACCACATTAATTTGTTTATGTTCGTTTAATTCAAGGGTTTTTGTAGTGTTTTTGTGGTGCATATGACAAGAAAATCTGTGAAAAACTTTTGAGCTCGACATGTGGACGGGTACAAGTGATCGACATAGCGAATTGTGTAATGTTAATTAAATTGACATGCGTGTGTGCAGGGTGGGGTGGGGAGGGGTCAGGGTTATACATGGGGTCGGTACTAAATAGGAAATAGGTATCACCCTGTGTAACCATGTCATGATCTATGTTTCATACTTTTTGAGACAATTAATACACCATTCTTTAATCTGTTAATAACAGCACATTTGCAAGGGGGAGCGGGGGTGGGGAGCCGGGTGGGGGAGGTGGAGGACGGACGCTAAGCAGATACAGAAAAAAGTCGAAGATGGTAAGTTGCCACATATGATACAGGTAGGGTATACGTTTAATCGTTAACCCCCTAAAATAACGAGTATTGGTCTTTCTGTATCAAATTTTGCTCCCATGAAGAGAACACTATTAGAGTGCAGCATACATCCGGGGCCTTTTTGTTGTTGTCGTCATTGAATACTGCTATGACGATTCAGGAGTTTCGGGAATTGATCCCTAGTGGAACCTCACTGGATAATCACAACAAGTCATCCTGTATCGGGCATCTTATAAACCTAAGAAAGCAAAAGAGGTTTTTTTTAATTGGTTTAATCAGTTTAAAGACAAGCAAATCCAAACGCTTGTTTGGGTGGGTACTTCTAACTTAAGATTTTTGTCTTTCCTTTTAACTTAAATTCTAAAGCCACAATATCCACAAAGCTTAATGTTAGCTAACCTTTATTTATTGCATAATAAAGCGAGTTTTGCCTCATGTTTACGTTGAGTGAATTGTTATAAAAACATCAAAATTGACGCCATTTCAATTGCTCTTAAATGGAAGAAAAAGAGGGAAACACTTTACTACGATAGTAAGAGACAATGTCCAGTTCAGAAAGAAAGGGCCTCAATTGTTTCGATGGGTTGACCTTATTTACGGTTTGAAATTCCTGGCCCCTTCGGCTAAATTTCGAGGTAAGTATTCGCTTATTTACAGTCCCGTAAAGTCAGTGACTCAAGTCTAAAGAAAAGTCGCTACTTTCCTCTCTATATGTCTCTTTCTCTCTCTCTCTCTTAAGTTCCCTTTCATTTGATATATAGGTTTAAACTTTAAAAAATTGACCCATTTTGTGATCTGTTATGCACTAACGGGAAAAAGTAGAGAGGAGGGGGGGGGGGGGTATTATAATAACCATTGGGCGTAATATGGTGGCGTAATGAGAGCGTTCCAATTTGAATGAAGTCACGGGTGCATGGTGGGGAGGTAGTCAAGAAGGAACGGGAGGGTGTAAAAGGTCGGAAGGCGACGAAGAGACGATGGGAGAGAGAGGGCCACGGTTTGAAAAGTAGGCTCTTGTCTAACGCTACATAACGTTACCGTTCATATGACATTGTTACTATCACAAACAATTTAGAGTTGCGATAATATAGCGTATACAGCCGCACAATGTGTCGCGGAATTACATTGACACAGCCTAACGTGTTTATTGTGGCATACTTTATGGAGAGTCTATATCAATCCGCCCATAGGAAAAGTGCCAAAAGGCAACAGGAGAACATCTTTTTTGTTATGTTGTCCATTAAGATATGGCCTTTTGTGGCTTGGCTTGTGAAGGACATGAATGGAAGTACATGTGGTGCAAAAAGTGGGAAAATTGAGGCATTTTTAGACCCCTTTAGGGCTTCTCGTAGCAGCGCAGGAAAAATGTTTAGTGGTGACTATAAAAAGAGGCTTGTTTATGAAGTGACGAAAAAAAATGAGCTCTCGTAGCAAAAAACTCTTCATGTTCATGATACGGCCAACTAAAGATCCCATGAATGACCAACCTGTCAGCTATCCAGTGAGGGTAGGATTAAACCTAATGGAGCATTTATATGGAGTATGCTACCTTATGGTAGAGCGTATACCAGAACTGTATGTACCATATAGCTATGTGCAAAGGTTTACCCAGACTGTTCAACTAAGAACCCAGTGCTTGGTTCTGCAATGAAATATAATAATAACAAATAAAAAAGCTGTATAATCATTTTATTGATGAGTACAGATTGTATCGAATAAATTACATAGCCGCATTGTACATATAATTTATTGCTTATCACTTTAGAATTACCGGCAATTCTAAACACGCCTGTATGCATGCAGTGAAGTTTATGACAGCGAATAACTTCTCATAGACTATATACTTAGCATCATCGAACTGTGTATCTTTCGTCTTTCAATATTGTTAAATTTAACCCATTAATACCTTTTTTTATTGTTCAATTCAGTTATAAACAGTAGCAATTCAGTGTTGTAAATGG